>JAWZSL010000005.1:13225130-13285130 GCA_034769285.1 Lutjanus argentimaculatus | reverse complement strand
CTTGTTAAGAGGGAATCCAGCAGCGTAAACACAGATTTTCCCACATGAGCTTCTTCACATCCTTAATGTGCGACCTCAGAGGAGAGGAGGATCTCTGTGGACTCTAAACTGGATCCCAGTGAAACATGAGTGAAATTAACCAGCAGCAACAGGCTGGAGATCAGCTGCTGCTCCGAGGTGTTAGAGGAGATTATATTTATAAAAAAAGGTTCATTATTCTGTTACTGAGAGCAACAAAAAGGATTTCATGTTTTAAACAACTCTGATTGTTTCCAGCAGATTAACAAAAGTGTCAACAGTTCGGTTTCTTGAGAACATACGTTTCCCCAGATAAGATTTCTGAAGTGGAACCACATCTTCATCGGATGTTCCCCTTCGTTATTTAAAGTCCTCGACAGCTCGCTGAGGCGTGCTGCTGGTTCTGTCGGCCATGTTGGCTTTCTTAATTAGAAACGATCCCATCAGACCTGAACGTATCTCCATTAGAGTTACAGTGAGAACATCCTCACCAGGGTTCTTTTAGCATTAGAGAACATTTAAACCAACCAGTTAACCAAACTACCTACCAAGTGATCAACCAACCAACTACCCACTTAACTACCAACCAACCAACCTAACAACCACCTTCCTGCCGAGCTACATACCAACATACCTCCCAGCTGACCAAAGGATCAACCAACCCAACTTACCACGTTACCAGTCAACCTTCCTACCTTGTAACTACAACCAACAAACTAACTTACCAGCCAACCACATCCCTCTAACTAGCAGCCCGTCTCGTATCAGAAATGTCTTCCAAAAGAAAAACAAACCGGTGCGGCGACTGTGTGCAGGTTGCCAGGTTTGGTCCTAATTCTGTCTGTGAGGAGGCTACAACCAAAACCTGTGTTCACCGTCTACACTAAACGCTCCCTGTGTTAAAGTACTGGGTGGATGGATACACTGCTGTTTGTCAAGAAATAGTTCCAACAGAAAATTAAGTCTGGGGCCCAGTAAAGTCTTTGGTTGTGACAGTCTGCCTTTGATCGTACTGATGACGTGTCTCTTTGTCTCCACAGCTCCTCTCTGGTGCAGCAGTATAGCGATGGTGTATGCTCATTCATCGAACACAGTTGGTGTCAGTCCCTCCCTTTACTCTCCATCCTTCATGTATCAGATGTCATTTAACTACTCTGAGAGGGAGAACTCGACTGTCCTGGCAACCTCACCGACTACTCCCCTCTGCAGCCTTGAGGGCTCATCCTCTGGCCAGCCGAACAGGACCTCCGTCTCCTATGAGCTGACTTCAGGCGAGGTCACCGTCCTGGGCTTGGTGTTCGGGGTTCTCTGGTTGGTCTCCATCCTGGGAAATGCCCTCGTCTGCCTGGTCATCCACCGGAGCCGACGGACTCAGTCCACCACCAACTACTTTGTGGTGTCTATGGCCTGTGCAGACCTGCTCATGAGCCTGGGTTGCGCCCCCTTCATCCTCCTGCAGGTTGCTGCGGGACGATGGCCACTGAGCGCCGCTGCCTGCAAGGCGGTCCGCTACCTGCAACACCTCTGCCCAGGTGTGCAGGTCTATGTCCTGCTGTCCATCTCTGTAGACCGCTTCTATACAATCGTCTACCCCCTCAGCTTCAAGGTGTCCAGAGAGAAAGCGAAGAAGATGATCCTGGCCTCTTGGCTGTTTGACGCAGCCTTCGTGTCACCCTGTCTCTTCTTCTATGGTTCCACATCTACGGGCAGCGGTCATTGTGACTTTTTCCTTGCGGACAGCTGGGGCAGTATAGCCTACGCTGCGGTTCACCTCCTGTTGGGTTTTTTGGTTCCAGTGGCGCTGATCATGTCATTCTACCAGCGGGTGGTCCGCTACATCTGGAGGATCGGCGCCGATGGTCACACGGTGCGCCGGACAATGAACATCGTCCCACGGACTAAAGTCAAGACCATCAAGATGTTCCTCATGCTCAATTCAGTTTTCTTCCTCACTTGGACGCCCTTCTTCATCGCCCAGCTGTGGCACCCGAGGGAGTCTGACGGACCCAGTCGACAGGGGCTGCTGTTCTTCACAGCCATCGCCTGGATCTCCTTCAGCTCCACGGCGTCCAAGCCCACCCTGTACTCTGTCTACAATGCAAACTTCAGACGGGGCATGAGGGAGACCTTTTGCATGTCATCCATGAAATGCTACCGCAGTAATGCGTACACCATCACTGCGAGCTCTCGGATGGCCAAAAAGAACTACGTCGGGGTGGTGGACATCCCGGTGCAAGCAAAGACGATCACCAAGGACTCCGTTTACGATACATTTGATCGAGAGGCAAAGGAAAAGAAGGTAGCCTGGCCCACTAATGCCAACCCTCCGAACACCTTTGTCTGAGTCTGGACAGTTTCAGAAACTGTGAACACATGAAATGAACTAGTTTGAAACTTTAATTTTCAACAGCACAACGTCACAGTTGGCAGGCGAGCTAGCTGGGACATGCTAACCCTGTATTCAACCAAGACAAGAGCTCACAGATGTGTTCAGTTTGTATAAAGGGCTTTTTTTCTGATGTAACACACCTTCTGGCAGCCATATTGGAGGCTCCCAACAGCTGTGAACAGCTAGCTGTTTTTATACTTAAGATCTGAAGCATCATTTTTTTCTGTGCTATGTTTTGATGGATTGTTTTTGCATCAAATTTTGTGTTTTGAAAATGTCAGCTTGTTAGCTAGCTAACCATAGTCTGTGGCCATCTATCAGTGACCTGTTTGTAAATGCGTCTGATTTGCCGCAGTATGTACGTGGTAGAAGCTAAAGTTAGTCGTGGCTACTAGCCTGATGTTAACATCATCTGCTTTGCTACATTAAGAGTAACGGTGAGTTGGCTAGCTAACAAAGCCCTAAATCTGCAGTTTGTTCAGGTTAACTGAGATAAATAATGTTAAAGCTCACAGAGAGGCTTAATGAAGACTTTGGAGTTGCAAAGTGGGAGGAGGAACAAGAGGTTTCAGGGTTTCAGACATCTTTTATTTTAAAACAGAGGATGTGTGGTAACTTTGAGGGCTTCGAAGGTGAAGATGAATCATCTGGTAGAATCATCAGAACAAAAGATGAAAGATTCTTTGTTGAAAAGTCAAAAGTATAAGAAGTCTGTCGATATTATAAAACCTCCAAGATACATTTCGTTGAGAAACATCCAATCACAGAGCCTGAAGATCTGTTGTGCGCTCTGCTAACGGCGAACTGAATGTAAAGATGGATAGATGTAGAATCCTGATAAAACCGTTGAAGTGAATTTTGATCTAATTCTGGATCAGTTTGGGATGAATTTGGGAACATCAGTGAACTCTGGTGACAGCATTTTATTTTATTTGTCCAATGTCTATTTTTAAAAGATCTAAACGACTCTGATATCTGCACTCGGCAGCTTTGATGTTGGTGGGAGAAGATGGTGGTTGTGGGTAAGACGTGATTAAAGTTTGGTTGAGGTTTGGGGGCAGATTGTGGTTCATGAAAAACAAACATGAATTGATTGATTGATTGATTGGTCAGTGATGTGACTCTAAGACTCCCCGCCTCCTTGTGCCCCGATACTTCCTGTCTTAGTCCTGAATGTTGACACTGAATGTAAATCTTGAGGTCCAATATGGATTTAATTCACTGGATCTGAGCTGGAAGCAAAATTCAAAACACCACTTTGCAACTCAACAGAGAGCAGAAGTCTCACTTCTCGCTGCTGTTTGATCGTGTATTTTTCCAGAGGTTTTGTTAAATTTCATGAAAAGCTGAATGGCAGCTGGTTTGGAAACATATATTTCTCCAAAACATATAATTCATATTAGACAGCTAAGCTATAAGCTAACTAGCTAGATAAATAGATTTGTTTTTTCTTATATCTCAGTTTCTGTCCTTGTAAGGACTTCTCAGCTGTGTTGGCTTAAATGTTAAGTTCATTCTGAAGAGGTTTTAATTTTCTTTTTCTTTTTTTTAAGTGCCTGCCCTTTTCCAAACAGTTTCAAAGGACGACTTCCCAGATGGTTCTGTGAAACAAAGCATCTGGTGTGTCGGGTTAGTTTATGAGGCCACAAATGAGGAAAGAATTAGTTTGGAAAAACAAAAAAAACGTGTACAGTTAGCAGTGCAGCTAACATTAGCAGTCCCATTAGCTGAACTCAGTCCGCGGCACCACTCCCCTGACTCTAGCCTGAAAACCTCTTAGCTAACTAGCTAACAGCACCTGATGTTACCATTAGCAGCAGCTACTTTAACAACAACTAAAGCTATCCGTCCTTCAGATGGCAGCAGCTGGAGGACATCAGAGGAAAAACCAGGAAACATTTTCTCTATAAAATATGACCCAGATTTCTTTTTCTTCTTTTGCTTCGTCTTTTTCATGATCTTCATTTCAACATTCGGCTCAGCTGTGGCGGTACCTCTTACATGCTCTCACAGAGAGCAGAGAGTCAACATCCAGGCCTTTCTCCCGATTCATGACAATTTCACCTTATTTATTTAGTATTTATGCTGTTTCCAAATATTTATTGTATTTTTTAACCAGACTTTGAAGACAGTTTTTTAAACTATACTTTTAAGCCAACAAGGACAAGAAGTCCTGGAGTCAGTAACTAGCATAACTAACCACCTAGCTGGCTAATTATGTAAATGCTGGCTACATGTATGACAAAAGTCCACAGGTCATACCTTTGATAGAATTCTCATCAAGTAAATATACATTTATAGGGAACACTGAAGGATCTTTTTTAGTCATGTGTGACCAAGATAAAATCATTTATATCATTTCTGGACGTACGCGCAGGTTAGCCTCCTCCAGGTATCACGTCTCAGCCAACGATGAAAGTAAACAGCTGACGGGCCAATCAGAAGTGGAAATTTGTCTCTTTACAGACGACAGATGACTGTGAGAATAAAATCTGCTCAGATTATAACTCTGATATTTCTGATTATTTGATATTGATTTAGTTTTTTTCAGATGTGGTTGCAGCACACAGGCTCCTCAGCTGAATCTCAAACACGTTAACATCAGTTTCAGGTAGTGCGGTCTGCAGTCTGCGGCCTCATTTTACAAACGTGACAAAGAAAAAAGATTCAGGAGGGAAACCGTTAGTAGAAGTTGTCACACATGAAGTTATATTCACATGTATACTGGTTTGTTCTAAAACTAAACTGGGATAAAACCAGTAAAGACTCTGGTGCTGCCGTTTTCAAAGGTCCAGTAACTTTGTGTCTGGAGAACCGAGCAGAACAGAAATAAATGAATCCATAAATATTCACCCAACATTAAAGATACTCGACTCTGGCAGAGTTTTGAAAATTAATTCATGAAGTTATTCATCTTTTACATGTGATGGGAGATTTGTCACCAAAGGAAAAATCTTGAATTCCTGTCAGACTCAGATGTACTTCTGTCCCAAGGGTTCTAAGTTTCTAGGGTCCTATGTTCCCAATGTCCTATGTTCCAACAGTCTTATGTTCTCAGTGTCATATGTTCCCGGGGTCATAAGTTCACTAGGCCTTAGGTTCTCAGTGTCCTATCTTCCCAAGGTCCTTTGTCTTCAGGGTCATAAATCCCCAAAGTCTTATTTTAACAAGGTCCTGTGTTCCCACTGTCCTATGTTCCTCGGGTCATAACTTTCCAGGGTCCTTTGTTCTCTGCTTATCCCGAAGCCTCACCCATCATGTTCTATATAGAACTTTGGAACGCAGGAACATGATAATATCACAGTCTAAATGTGAGGCAACATGTTGACGTACTCAGAGTCCAGCTGAACCTGATAACTGAGTCAAATCTGAGCGTCTGAGATGTTTTAAAATGGAGCCTGAACAGAAGATAAAACACTTTAGATTAAAAAACAACAACATGAGACGTCCTGTGGCGCCCCCCGCTGGACAAACTGCATGATGTTGACCCCGACTAAAGGTTAAGAACGAAGAAAAGAAAAGTTTGTTTTCTGGTATTAAAAACTGAAGAACAGGGAAGCTGCAGACGTTTAGTCCAGTTAGATTTTAATTATATTTTTGTTCACTTTTGTTCAGTTTTGTTCAGTTTTTCAGGCGTAAAGTTGTCGTGACAGAAACAGAAGCTGCTGCAGCACCAGACTCTGACTCACCTGATGATTCTCACCTGTCTCAGTTTGATGTTTTACCTGCTTGTAAAAAAACGTCTTTCTGTGAACTGTCGACTAAACTGTGATTTGAAGGTTTCCGCTTTATTCATTCAGTTGAAACACGAGCTGCATTAACGTCTCCAACACGTGTGGTTCAGATGTTTTTGTCCAGATAAAATGTGCTCTATACAAATAAATTATTCTTTTATCATTTTAAATATACTTAGTAAAATCTGCAAAAAGCAAAGACACAAACTGTCTCAATGTCCTTTATGTTTTATACATTTATTTGATTTTATTATTATTCCGAACTTTTTCTGGACTGAATCTCGACTTTATTTCCAGTTTTTAAACGTGTTTGTTTGTTTTAAGTTGAATTTAAAGGTTTTGATTCTGTTTAAATGAAATATAAAAAGAGAAAAAAAATCAATACATGATAAGCTTATCAATGATTAAAGCAAACACAGAGCAACATTATTATTATTATCATCTTCTTTTTCAGGCTTCATATCGAGATATTTTACAAACTGCTGCAGTATCAATAATCTATCAAACCAATTAGTTTGGATTAAAAAGAGGAGATTTGTTTTCTGCAGGTTCTCATGTTCTCTGTTCTGTTAACTGTCATTAATTATCTGGAGAAACTATTGTTTTCTCGACATACGGAGATAAATGAACTCGTTATCACAAGAACGTGAACTTTTGTATTGAGTCAACAAAATAATGAACTTCTTGAGATAACTTGTAAAAACATAACTGAAATCACAGCTGCTCTTATCTTCTGTATCAGATCAGAGGACGTCATTTAAAATATTTAACACTTTATAAACGAACAGCAGCAGCATCTTTTTAAATAATAAAAACTAAAGTGAAACAACTTAAACTCACTGGAACAAAACTGAACTGAAAACAAAAATGAAAAAATATAAAAGTGTATCATCTGTTGTGTTTGAGGAGGAACTTCAGGTTTCATTTAAACTCTGTTGAATCAGACATGGCGCCCTCTGGTGTCCGGTGGTGACGTTAATGAAACTCGTCATCCATCAGAGTCAAACACACTTTTATTTTCTCAGAGAAACAAAAGAGTTCAGACACAGAAGTTTGTAGCAAAGCTTCAGCATAAAGTCAGCTGACAAAGTGCTTCTGCCAAATTTAACAAAGTGCACAAAAGTTCAGTTTCATCAGCTCGCTGACAAAAACTAAAGAGCTTAAAAATCAAAAATCAAAGTGAGCAGTAAACCTTCATCACCATCACTTTACTCTCAAAAAGCTGAAATCAGCAACTCAAAGAACAAACAAGCTTCATCTGATCCGATTTAAAATATAAAAATATATCACAGACTCATCGACATCAGCGTATATTTGGATTCTCCGACCTCTGACCTTTATTCTAATGCTACAACAGGAACAGGAAGAAGGCCTTATTAGGTCTTATCATTATTATTATTAGTCACATTTATAAAATATAATGAAAAACCACAAAGTGATTAATGCTCTGAAACGTAAAGAAATATGATGAAAAGAGGAAAAAAGGCTTTAAGAGCAAAATAAAGCCAAACATGTAACATTTATTCATAAATACATTATTATAAACCGCCAGTCAGTCATGTGACGTTTAAATCACAATAAAGACTAAAACCAGCCTGAAACGTCTCTCGTCAGGGTTTCTACATCAGGAGCTTCAACATTTAACTGGAGCTGTAACGATCAATCGATTTACTACATTAATCACCAACTATTCTGATGATCCATTAATCATCTGGAGTCAATTTTTATTTTAAAAAAGTCCAAATTCTCTGATTTCAGCTTCTTGTGGACAAAACAAGACATTTGAGGACGTCATCTTGGACGTTTTATAGACCAAAAGAAGCAATTAATTAATTTATAATAGAAAATGACTGATCGATAAAGTCTGTGTGCTCCACATGTTTGCACCTATTTTTCAATTGATAAGATTAATTTACGGACCAAATAACTAATTGATTAGAGGAGAAAACAATCAACAGACTGATTGATAAATAAACCAGATAAAATAATCGTCACTCGCTGTTCTACATTTAAGTTTAAATAAGAAACCAGACTTTGAAGATGTTTTTGTCAACTTTTCAGTTAATCATTAATCAATTAATTGCTGTAAATTTAATCAATTAAAAATATATTAATCAATAATTAATCAATACTGTAGAAATGTCAGTAACTGCACTGGTGTTGTGGCGGAGCAGTTTGTTGAAGAAGGAAACTTCAAATGAGGAAAAAGTACGTTTTGTACCTTATTAATTATTAATGATTAATCAATCAAAAATGCACAAAATCAATCAATCAATCAAACAACCCTCATAGACTGATGATGGTCATGTGACATATAGCTGATGATTCATTCCTACAAGTGACTGTGATGAACTAATTAATTCTTTTTCTGCTCATGTTATGACACTGATAGAATAAATCTGTCAGCTTCTGTTTGGTCCGTTTTGTACTCGGGGAACATTTGACATAAATAATAACTTAAATCGACAAAAATCAACATGAACTTTGTACTGTGGATAAAACGGCCATTATTCTCGTCATCCATCATTTAGCACAAAGTTTAAACAAATTCACAGGAAATCTGCAAAATAAAACACAGAATACTGACATGATGTGAATATTAGAGTTAAGGGCCAGTTGGTGGCGCTAATTCTCCACTCAGGTGGCGAGAAATCAGAGCAGAAGAAGAAACAATGCGACGATTAAAAGAGTTCCAGTCAAACCTCAAACAGGTGAAATAACGATGTTTCATTGAGCTTTTAAAATGATTCTATACTGAAAATGGTTCATTTAATCGATCCGGTGATTATATGAACTGATGATTTAATTAAAAAGTTCACGTTCTAGTAAAAATTATTCTGTTTTGTGACCAAATAAACTCTGTTTTCATGTCTGCTTCCTCTCAGGACTGATTTTCAAACCCTGCAGAGACATTCTGGACAGAAAAAAGAAATATTTAGTGATTAATGACTGATTGATTGACTGCATATCAAGAGACAGAGACGTCCTCAGACCTCCTGACGGAGGACAGACAGTGTTTGTTAAATAAACTGTGTTGAAGACAAAACGTGTTAAGCTTAAAAGTGATGTTAAAACATCAAAATAAAACCTAAACTGTCGACGGTTTAAAATAAAGGAGATGTGGAAAATAAACACTTTATGTTGTTTGATGGACAGCAGCAGCAGTTTCAGTCTCATCAGTCTCTGTCCTCTGTGTCCTCTCTGTCCTCAGTTCAGCCCTGTCCGTTGCTGCTGATGCTGTTCTTGCTGTTCTTGGACGTCTTGGTGCTGCTGCCACCTTGTGGCATCTTCTGGTCATCTCCGGTCAGCAGAGCTTTGATCTCTGACGGGATTTTCCCTGATCCATCGCCGAACACCACTGCTTGTACTGCACGAGACAAACAACAGACAAACAACAGATAAACAATGGATAAACAACAGATAAACAACAGATAAACAACGGATAAACAACACAGTCATTCAGGGTTTAAACATCTGCTCATAAAAACAACCTGAGTCAGAATCACCTGCCGAGCAGAGGAAATACAGTGTTCACTCTGTCTGCTATTTTTTTTTTTTTATTTTAGAAAAATATTGACTCATGATCACCGAGCTGAGAGGTCACAGAGATGTGGCCGACTAAGAAACCTGCTATTTTCAACTGAGGACAAAGAAAGTTATCTTTTTAAATCGTTTTCTGTGCAGACTTTTCTAAATCTAATTTTGAAAACCTCAGTGCAGATGAAGCTTCGGGGACCCCCTGTGATTTTTGGCGCCCCCTGAGGGGGGCCTGGACCCCAGGTTGGGAACCAAAGCTCCAAAGGAACATGAGAGAAAATGTTTGGGAACCACTGACAGAAAATCTTGACCCTGGCTCACTCTAACCCAGTGTTCTGTCACCACAGTAACAGATGCTGCACAGCTCACCTAACAGACTGTCTACAGACCAATCAGATCACAGAATCATTTAACCACCAGTGAAAATCTATGAACCAATAATATTCCAGTCTTCACCCTGCGTGTCACCGCGACCCGTCACCCAGACTCTCTCAGCTGTTTCTTACCTTTCAGACTCGAGGTCAGTAAACGTGTCGCCTGCTGCTCTTTACCTCCAAACAGGAGGAACACGATGGAGAGAACTCAGAGAACCTGCTGCAAACAGGCTCCGATCAAGAATTCTGAGATCTGGAACTCGACCGGCTGTGAGAACCGACGCTGGAGGAACGTTCTCAACCAGTGAAATGAAGCCAAACAAACATGATTTTATCCACTGAAATAAACGTCAGGACAAACGGAACTTCTCACTCGTGCAGTCGGACGTGTTTTATTTAAACAAGTTTAACCAAAAGGAAATGTAGATTTTTGCAGCCCTGCGTTCTTTCTTTTCATCAGATCTGTTTATTTTCACGCAGAACGCAACAAACAGAAATTTAATTTCAACATTTTATAGAAGTGAATTTATGAAGAGAAAGAACCTTTGTTTGTACATTTGTCTCAGTTTCTCTTTGTCCTTTTTTCCTGAGGTTGTTAAATGATTGTTTCTCCCCTCGTCCTCTCGCCCTCTCGCCAACGTTCGGAACAAATGACCTCAAAAATTTAAACTCCAACTGATTCAAATGGAAGCGAGCAGCACTTCATGGTACAACAACAATCACTGATCTTTTTATCTAAACTATGTGACTGCTTGTGTTTTTGTAGATGTTATTTTTTCATTTAAATTGATGTTTTTGATTTTTATTGCAGAGAAAACAGATCAATTAAATGATGTTACAGGTTTGATCTGAACATCTGCACACGGACAAAGAGTTTTTATCAGATTCATCAACATCTTCTTCTCTAACTTAAGAACAAACATCATTTACATGTTTCTGATCACGTCTCTTATTCAGTTTTAACAAATGCAATTAAGAGAAAACTGAGCATCACAATTTTCATTTTTACTGTCAAAAAAAATCTATTAAAATCATGACACTGTTACATCTGTTGGGGTCCGTACCACCGTACAAACCTTACAATGTGAGTCTAATGTCACGTTTCTCTGCCTCACTGTGTCTGTAAATCAGCGCCTGTAGGGACACTATTTAAAAACCTGCATGTTAACGTGAGTGAAAAGTTTCTTTACCATCTCCAGCTCCTCCCGCAGGGCACAGATGGCTCTCTCTTTACTGGAAACCAGTTCCTCCAAGTACTGGTACCTCAGCTTCTTCCTCGCTCTGCACTCTCTGGCGCTCTGACGGCTTCGCTCCAGTTTGGCCTTCAGGTCGATTTTTGCGGGTTTGCGGCCGCGTTTTCCGGGTTTCTTCACTTTACCAGCCACCATCTGATGACAACGACAACACGCTGAGAGTTACCAACACAGAATTAAACAAAGCAAGTTTTACATACGTCCATGTAGGACATATTATGAACCAAACAACTGATCAATTAGTGGAAAAATTATTGCCAGATTGATCACTAGTACAAGATCATGACAATTAATTAATCGACTCATTGTTTCAAGTCACTTTTTAATTAAAAAAAGTCTAAATTCTCTGATTTCAGCTTCTTAAATGTGAAGATTTTCTGGTTTCTTTCCTCCTCTCTGACAGGAAACTGAAGATCTTTGAGTTGTGGACAAAACAAGACATTTGAGGACGTCATCTTGGACTCTGAGAGACATTTTTAAACATTTTCTGACATTTTATGGATCAAACAACTAATTGATTAAATGAAAAAATAATCGACATTTTATTCGAGAATGAAAATAATCTGGTTAGGAGGTTTTATCACAGGACTGTTGGATGGGCCTGCAGCAGACTATAATATATAACAATAATAATAATAATAATAATAATAATAATAATAATAATGATAATAATAATGATAATATGATCAGTTGTAGTCTGAACACAGAGGATCATAAATCAACTGTCACATTTAATCTGATTAAACTGGAGTAAAACTGTTCTGTCTGATATGAACTGAGACACAAACTCAAGCTAACGTTAGCATGATCAATGTTAGCAGCTAACATGAATAGAACGGACGTGTTTTAGCAAAGTTAGCTTCACATGCTAACTAACATGAAGACAGATATGAACTTTAACAGCAGCAAGAAAACAAACTGCGGGTTCAAAGAAAGTGTAAATTAGCCGTTAGCAGCTGTTAGCTTCTCACCTTGTTATCATCCATGTTGTTGAAGGCTAACGTGCTGGCAGCTAGCTGTTAGCTGTTAGCTCCCGTTAGCTTCAGTCCGCTAACAGCTCAAACTGTGAGATGATTAAAGATCAAGAGTTTAAAGTGTGTGTCTGTTACCCGCAGAAACAGACACAAACACTGACGGTAACAGAGATCATCTCCTCCGTCTGAGCTCTTTTTTCTCTGTTTACTTCCTGTTTCCTGTTGACGTATGCGACTACGTCAGCTGTGGCCGCCATTTTTTCTTTTTTCTGTAGAGAAAAAAAAAAATACAATTGATTCATTAAGTAAATAAAATAAAATATATGCTACAGGGAATTATAAACATGTGTAGTATGCATAATAAAATAAGAATAAAATAAATAATATGCCTACAGGGACTTATATAAAACCAGTGTGTATGTATGACATAATAAAATAAGAATAAAATAAAATAAATACTAAGGACATTATATAAAACCATGTTATGTATGACAAATAATAAGAATAATAAAATAAATACGAAATGAATAATTGTGAATCAAAATGAACCACTGAAACATTTGATTTTACATCAGAGGATGAAATCTGAATGATGAGAGACTAAACACACAACACTGACATATTATATATTGTTTTTTTTTTTATCCAGCAACCTTAATGTACAGAAAACAAAACCAGGCTTCACCTGAACATGTCAGAGGTGTTCAGGTGAGCTCGAGTCCTCCTGGTCCTCCTTGTCTTCCCTGTAACTGGAACCCTGATGTTAGCTTAGTTTTTAAAGTCTAAACTCTCTAAACATCAGAGTGTGTTCATGTTTGTCTCTACACGTGTGTGTGTGTGACAGGTGACCTGCAGACTCCACTGAAGGAGGAAGCTTTCATCGTGTGGAGCTAGATACAGAGCTAACATGTTAGCATGTTAGCACGTGATGTAAACAGCTGATTGCTAACGTGACGTAATGTGTGGTGAACAAACGATTGAAAACAAATGTTTTAATCTCTGGTATTTAAAAAAAAAAAGACAAATAATAAACCTGCCGAAGTGATCAACAGTTTATTAAGAATATTAGTCACTAACGTGTCTCATCATGTCTCCACATCAGACCAGAGACACCATGAGACAGAAACCTGTGGGGGACAAACTTTATATCTACAGCTGCTGTGATGACTCCCAATAATTCCCAATTATAAGCACATTTATGTTTTATAAAATGTTTATCAATACTGCAGATTGTGTGTGTGATAAAACATTTTTTAAATGCTGTAGAGAATATTGTATAATTTGTATTTTGATCTGTCAACACTGATAAAGTTTGAGAGTGAAACAGAAATGTCTCATGTTGTTTACAGTCATTATTTACTACCTAAAGTAATAGATTACAGCCAGTAAAACTCTCAGGACGAGAACATTTTGCACTCTGAACTTTCTATGGTGGCACCAACAGGCCAAATAAATCAACAAATTCCTATATTGAGAAATGTATCTGTTTATTTTAAATCATTAAAAATGTGGTTAAAATCTGTTTTATTGTTTTTTATTTGTTTGTTTTGTTTAAAGGGCCTCATCTGAATCTTCTCCACATTTTTCTCTTCACTTTTTCCATCTGCCGTTTTCTGAGCTGAGGCTGAAAGTTCCTGCTTGAATTTAAAGTCCAATTAGTGTCTGGAGCTTTCAGCCATGTAACATGATCTTCTTCAGATGGATCTTCTCAGTAAGATGTGTTTAAAATCCAAAACATCTTGGACACATGAGGACAAAAAAGTCCCAACAAACAGACACAAGTTGTTAAAGTTGATAAAAACATTTAATGCTGCAGTGAAACAGTTGATCACGTTTGGAGCGTGTGGTTAATGTTGGGTTCAGTGTCTCCGTGTCTTCCAGCTCTCAGCTTTGATCGTTTCAGTCACATTCATCAGTCTGAGGTAACCATGCATGCTAATTGCTCCAGAATGAAAAACCTTTCAGTTTTCTTCTGCCTCCATCACATCTATTGTCCTCAGTCTGCTCGCCGTCCTGTGACTGCAGCCTGAGGAGGGAAACTAAAGGCTGCACGATGAAAACTGCAGCAGGACTCTCATCCGCTGAACTGAAGTGATGCGTTCACTTACTGATGGACGTACTGAAGCACATTTAAACAGTGAGGAGATCACTTAGAAAAGTTAACAAACAACGTGTGACTGTGAATATTTGGACGAAATCAAATAAAAAGATTTAAATCAGTGAAGTGATTCAGAATTATTAAAGGACAGACACGCAATTTTTAAAGTTTGCTTCAGGTTCCCTCTCAGATGTGTTTATAAATCATCCACACACTCCTCGAATGATCCAGTTTTCAGAGTAAAGTTTTTCCAGAATAAAGTCAAAACGTTAGAGGACAACGTCAAAATGTTGAGAATTAAGTCAAAATATTTAAGAATAAAGAGGAAATGTTGAGAAAAAGGGGAAATATGGAGAATAAAGTTGAAATGTTAGAGAATAGTGTCGAGAGTAAAGTAAGATCATTGAGAATAAAGTTGAAATGTTAGAGAATATTGAGAATAAAGTTGAAATGTTAGAGAATAGTGTCGAGAGTAAATAAGATCATTGAGAATAAAGTTGAAATGTTAGAGAATAGTGTCGAGAGTAAAATAAGATCATTGAGAATAAAGTTGAAATGTTAGAGAATAGTGTCGAGAGTAAAGTAAGATCATTGAGAATAAAGTTGAAATGTTAGAGAATAGTGTCGAGAGTAAAGTAAGATCATTGAGATAAAGTTGAAATGTTGAAATAGTGTCGAGAGTAAAGTAAGATCATCGAGAATAAAGTTGAAATGTTTAGAGAATAGTGTCGAGAGTAAAGTAAGATCATCGAGAATAAAGTTGAAGTGTTAGAGAATAGTGTCGAGAGTAAAGTAAGATCATTGAGAATAAAGTTGAAATGTTAGAGAATAGTGTCGAGAGTAAAGTAAGATCATTGAGAATAAAGTTGAAATGTTAGAGAATAGTGTCGAGAGTAAAGTAAGATCATCGAGAATAAAGTTGAAATGTTAGAGAATAGTGTCGAGAGTAAAGTAAGATCATCGAGAATAAAGTTGAAATGTTTGACAATAGTGTCGAGAGTAAAGTAAGATCATCGAGAATAAAGTTGAAAGTGTTAGAGAATAGTGTCGAGAGTAAAGTAAGAATCATCGAGAATAAAGTTGAAATGTTAGAGAATAGCGTCGAGAGTAAAGTAAGATCATTGAGAATAAAGTTGAAATGTTAGAGAATAGTGTCGAGAGTAAAGTAAGATCATTGAGAATAAAGTTGAAATGTTAGAGAATAATGTCGAGAGTAAAGTAAGATCATTGAGAATTAAAGTTGAAGTGTTTGACAATAAAACTGAAATGTTGAGAATAAAATCAAAATGTTTAGAATTAAGTCTGAATCTTGAAAATAAAGTCAAACTGTTGAAAAAAAGCCAAAATGTCGAGTATAAAGTCAAAATGCTAGAAAATGATGTTGAGAATAAATTCAAATAGTTTAGAATAAAGTTGAAATGCTGTAAATAAAAGTTGAAAGAACTGTTAGAGAATAAAATGTTGAGAACGAAAACATGTTGAGAACAAAGTTGAAATGTTAGAGAATAAAATTTAAACAGTGAAGTAAGATGAAATGTTGAAATTAAAATTGAAATGTTGAGAATAAAACTGAAATATTGAGAATGAAGCTGAAATGTTGAAAATAAAATTATTCTGAACATTCTGTCTTAATGTCAAAATGACAAATTAATTAATGACTTAATTTTAAAAAAACATAATTTTTTCCGTTACACCTGGCCTCACTGCTCTTCCATACACTGGCTAACATTTGACTGACGTTTTGTTTTGTATGAATTATTATTGGCAGTGTTAGTCTTCCATACATAAACCTGCCCTGACAGTTTGAACCTTGTGCGGTGGTTTTCTGTCGGCTCACTCTTCTCCCCGCTGCTGCTCGCTGCTGCTGCCGCCTGCGCCTTTAAGCAGCCTGTTGAGTTCATTTGACTGGAGCTTCGATGACGACATCCTTTTATTTTTAACGCAGTGACCTCATCATCTCTTCTCTTATGGCAGCAGCAGCAGGACTTCACCGAGTCAGCCGCTTTTTACCGCCTCACTTTCTGCCGTATGACCGTCTAAAGCTGCCCGTTACACCGAGTCAGACTCCATCTTTAAACCGACCGACCGCTCGGCGGCCGTTTGGACTTCTGACGTCGAGTTTTCAGACGGTGAGTGAACCCAAATGTAACGTTAAAGTGTGAAGCAGCCGCTGTGAAGTTCCGTTAACGGGGCCTGAAGTTACACTTCGGTTCATGTGTGTGTGTTGGAGGCGCGTTAACGGCGTGTGTGAAGAATGTGGCTTTATTCGGTGTTTTTTTAGAGGAATCGGCCCTGCGGTCAGTCAGAGAACAGCCAGCTAACGTTAGACTAACGTTAGACTAACGTTAAACTGACGTTCAACTAACGTTCAACTAACGTTAAAGTAACGTTAGACTAACGTTAAACTAACGTTCAACTGACGTTCAACTAACGTTCAACTAACGTTCAACTGACGTTCAACTGACGTTCACGTACGTTGTTAAAATGCCTCTCAGACTAACTTTAACATTAATCTAATGTTAAACTGACGTTTAAACAACTTTAACATTATTTAATGTTTAAATAACGTTTACAAACTTAACATTAGTTAATGTTTAAAAAGTCTACACAACTTTAACATTTATTTAATGTTTAAACAACGTTACACAACTTTAACATTTATTTAATGTTTAAACAACATGTACACAACTTTAACATTTATTTAATGTTTAAACAACGTTGTACACAACTTTAAATTTATTTAATGTTTAAATAACGTGTACACAACTTTAACATTTATTTAATGTTTAAACAACGTTTACACAACTTTAACATTTATTTAATGTTTAAACAACGTTACACAACTTTAACATTTATTTAATGTTTAAACAACGTGTACACAACTTTAACATTTATTTAATGTTTAAATAACGTGTACACAACTTTTATCAGCTGACACTGAAGTTAAACCTCACTTTAAAAATTAAAAACGTTATTTTAAAGAAACTCCTTCATGTTTAATATCCATAACTAATATCATGACCAATACTGGACTTTTAGGGGCCGATAAAGATTTTAGGAAATAAAAAATATTTGTTAATAAAACCCAGAATGACGTCAGTAATTACTAATCTACTAATAATTATGAATAACTATACATTTAAATACAAAAAAGGATCAAATATACATTAAATTCTGCCTATAAAAAAACAAAAATAAAAACAACCTGCAATATGTTCTGTAAAAACAATACCAGACAACATACACACTCATACTGATAGAAGCTGATAATATCGGCTGACTGATAAATCTGTCTGGCTCATCTAAAAATGATACACAAACACATTAAAACATCAATTTAAACTCGTATTTACTCATCAAACACTGTATTCAACTTTTTATGAACTGACTTTAAAGTTAAACCATATTTAATGAACAGAAGTTAAAGTATTCCACCTTAAACAAACTCCTAAATTTATGATTGGTGTTTTTAATATATAACGATGAAATGCTGCCATAATATCTAAATAAAGGTCCGGTACCCCAGATCCCAAACTCATCTTATACAAATATAGTTTATACAACTTTATATGAGCCGATACTGAAGTTAAACCTCACATTTACATTGACCTCCATTTAAACAATGTCAAACCTTCAAATAAAAGTTTTCATTAGATGCAAAACGTTATTTTAACACTATTTTTTAAAATTCCATCTTAAACTCCTTCATTTTTCATCAGTGTTTACAGTTTATAACTAACTAGATCCTGGCTCGTACTGGATTATTGGGGCTGACGCAGATGTTGATATTAGGAAGCAAAAAATTCCAGTATTGATCTATCAGACTGTATTCTGTATTTAAAAATCCCAAATTACATCAGGACACTGAAACAGTAAAACTTCAGCCATTATTTTTAATAATTATGAATAACTTAAATTAAGAAAAAGAATCAAATATACAGAAAATTCTGACTATAAAACTAAAAAACAAACGACCACCAATCTGCATTATGTTCTGTTTAAAAAAAAATCAACATGTACGAAGATATCGAAAAGTCTGTCTGATTATAGAAGAAAAACTAACGTAAAATCTGAAAGTGTCGCCCAAATTCATCTATACATTCATCCAAATTCATCTTATACATTTATTTACTCATAAAATACTGTTTATTAAACTTTTTAATTAACTGATATTAAAGTTAAACCTCACGTTTACATTAATCTGCCCTGAAACAAGGTCAAACCTCCTTTAAAATGAAAGGACTTTTTGGTAAATACTTAATATAACACCAAACTCTTTCATTTTTGATCGATGTTTGTGATTTATATTTAATATAAAATCGTCCAAATTTGTGAAAGTTTCTCTTGGAAATTGACTCAGAGTCTAAATACACACATCTGAGTTCTTTCTCAGCTGACACTGAACTTTAACCTTTCACATTTAATACAAAAATCTAAAATAACTCAACTTATACACTTATTTAATTATAGTATAGTAACGTTTGATAATGTTTATGATTGATGGACCTAACTTATATCATAAATATTCCTTTAAGAAATGTGAACGTCACATGAAAATGTTGCTAAAATACACTTTCAGGTTCATGCAAACTCATCATATTCACTTATTTACTCATAAAATACTGTTTATACAAGTTTTTATGAGCTGACATTAAAATAAAATCATTAATCTGCCCTTTAAATAATGTCAGACCTCCTTAAAATTAAAGGACCTTTTATTAGATTCAGTATAAAGTAATTTAAACATTATTTTTTGAACAATGTTTACAATTAATTTTGAAATAAATTCATTAAAGTTGGAAGAAAATCTCATCAGAATTTGTGTAGATTCTATTAAAAATGGACCCAAACTCTTTAACTTGAATCCCCTCTTATTTAATGTCAGCTAGTAGATTAATCGTCAACTATTTTACAATTGTTTTCTGTCATTTTTTAAAGAAAAAAAGTCCAAACTATCTGATTTCAGCTTCTTAAATGTGAATATTTCCTGGTTTCTTTACTCCTCTCTGACAGTAAACTGAACATCTTTGAGTTGTGGATAAAATGAGACATTTGAGGACGTCATCTTGGACATTTTTCTACATTTTCTGATATTTTATGAACCAAACAGCTAATTGATTAGCGGAAAAATTATTGCCAGATTGATCACTAGTTGAAAAATAGGTTTGGACCTATATGAGATTGTGACAGGATTCATTTTTCACCATATTCTGACATTTAAATTTTTCATTTAATCTAAAAATGTTGATATATTCTGTCTAGAAGTTGACCCAAACTTAGTTTATACACTTACTGAAAATATCTCTTACTGTCTATATTTTCTGTTTTTCTGTGTTTTATGTCACAATAAACTGAATATTTTTGGATAATTGTTAAACAGACAAAACAAGATATTAGAACATAGACATTTTATGACTAAATAATCAACAAATTTATTTAAAAAATAAATGACGGCAGCCAGTAACTTCCCTTAAAGGGATAGTTTGGATTATTTGAAGTGTGGTCGGATGAGGCACATGAATTTAAGACACCTAAACAATCAGTATCAGTTTAAGTGTACACTGTATTTAAAGTATTTTCACCTCTTTACTTTGCTGTCAGACAGGAAAACACTGTTAATAAGACAAATATCACTCTCTACAAACCAACCAAACTCCATAGACAAAATCAGTAATTTTAGCTCACAGAACACAGGAGTTGTTGGTCTGCTGCTGCCTCCATCTGTTGGTTTGTTTGTGTTGTTGTGTGACTTCAGTGTTTTAAAGGTTTAGTTCAGATTCACTGAAGTCACACAATAACACAAACAAACTAACAGATCAAGGCTGCAGCAGACCAGCAACTCCTGAGTTCTGTGAGCTAAAATTACTGATTTTGTGAATGGGGTTTGGTTGGTTTGTAGAGAGTGATTTAACAAGCATTTTAACTTGAGCATAAAAGGTAAATGATAAATACTCAGAATATTGTCAGTTTTTAAAGGACCCTTCCACATTTATAACACATTAATAATCCTGTAAATTATGAACAAAACAGACTTTACAAACTCACTTCATTAGAACCTCCATGAAACGAGGCAGGAGTAAATAAATCCATAACTTTTACAATTTACTTCAACATGTTTTACAAATAATATAAATGTGACATTCAAGGGCAAAATAATCCGTTCTGGTCATTGACTTTGTAAACATTTTAATCTGTGAAAGATATTCTTTAAAGGTGAGAGATGCATATAGGAACTATTTTTTAGTAAAAACTGGTCATATTGCTCCTTTTTTGTCAAACACTGCCTGTTACATGACTTTAAAAATGTTTTACAGTCATAAATTTACCAAAACGCAGCCTGTACGACTCCAAACTTCCCTGAATCAGAGGGATATTTTTTAGTTTTCACTTTCAGCAGCGGTGGCGGTGGTAGTTTCACTGACGTCTTTATTAAAGTGTCCCCAAGTGACGAGATGAGACAGATTCTGGTCTGACTGACAGGTTTTATTGTGTCCTGTGAGGAAGTGACTGTTCAGCTGTGAGGATCGTGTGAAGGAACTTAAAGTTCAGTCTGAAAACTGAAAACGTGTTCTCACAAATAAACATGAGAGAGAAGAACATCAGCTGATCGTCAGGTAGATCTCACCTGCTGCAGAACCTCACTGCAGGGTTCTCTGTTCATATTCATCTTCATTAGAACCTCTGAGCTGTTGAGGATGAATGTTCTGTTTTATACGGCAGATGAGGGAACTTTAAAGGGACACTTCACCCCAAAATCAAAAGTTCATATTCTTCTTGTGGCCTCTACGCTGCTTTGTTTTGGTGCATCCACAGAGCAGCTTCATGCAGGAACTACTTTCTTTCCGCAGTAGAATCTACTGGAACTACTTTCTTTCTATTAAAGACAAATCTAGAAAAATCTAGAATCTGCTGGAACTACTTTCTGAAACTACTTTCTTACTAGTAAAAAGAAATGACCAGACTTACTTTCTATCTAGTAGAAAGAAATCTACCTGAACTACTTTATTACTAGTTGAAAGAAATTTGGCAGAACGATTTAAGAATCTAGGGAACTACTTGCTGGAACTACTTTCTTTGTAGTAAAGAGAAATCTACTGTAAGTACTTTATAATCTACCAGAGCTACTTTCTCTTTAGTAAACTTGTCTTATATGTCCTGAACATGTTTGTGGAGGTTTTTTATTTAAAGGCAGGTAACCTCAGAGAAACTTGAGCTGTTTTTCTATATTCGACTCTTCTCAGCTTTAATATATTTAAATTTATTTTTGTTATATATGATTATATTGTATTATATTTAGTTTATTTCTCTGACCCAGTTTGTGCTCTCAGTCTCTCTGTGATATGAAATCAGTTTTATATCCGTGTTGGTTTTGCTCTCCTGTTTGTCGCTGATGCCATCGAGGGGTTAAAGTCCTCTGATTGGCTGCCGTCACAGCTGAGTGGTTGACCTTCGGTCAGAGTGGGCCAACAGGGTAAACTCCTGAACACACCTGCTGCAGGTGTGACCAGGAAACAACCTGCTGAAAATAATAAAATCATAAATTGAACCGCGGTTGTTTATTTTCCGTAGATGTAAAATGTTGTTTTCTGTGAACACAGTTTTATTTGTGCAGATGAGTCGTGATCAGACTCTGATACCACCTGTTCAGAGTTTGTAGGCAGTAATTTGACAGAGATCAGACGTGTTGAGAGGAATGTCCCCGCTGAAGGTTTTACAGTGTGAAGACGAGGAACGTGATGTTAGAGACGCCATCTCGAGCTCCAGCTGCTCGTCTGGAGGATTCATTCAATTTACTGTCAGAGACGAAGAAAGAAAAACCACAAAATATTCACATTTAAAAAGCTGAAATCAGAGAATTTGGACTTTTTTAAATTTAAAAGTGACTCTGAATGAGTAATCGAATAATTAATCCTGTCACAATCTTGTCAATTGAAAAATAGGTTCAAACAGGTAAAACAGGTGGAGCACAGAGACGTACGTTTTAACGTTTTTTTTGTCTTGTTACATCTTTTACATTGTTTTTTTTATGTTCTTTTTTACGTTGTTTTTTACGTAGTTTTTTACGTGTCTCTGTCTCGTCCCCGTCTGTCCTGTGTGATAAACTCTGATGTCCACCAGTGAATCGTCTTTTCTTTGTCTTATTGTTTCATTCAGGTTGAAATCAGTCTTGATGTCTGAAGGCGGCGCACAATGATACAAAATAACAATAATCAATAATTCACCTCAAAGTCATTAAAACTAAAGTAACGAGTCTGTTTATAAAATGAGGAGGAGAAAGTTCAGATATTTGTGATCAGATGTCAGAAAAATAAAAACTCTACTGAATTATCTGCAGATTTAAATTTTTCATCAGAACAGAAACTGAACTCATCAGTGACGTCTGTGAAGTTTAGTTCAGACTCAGTCTGGAGTCAAACACTGAATTAAACCTTTTAATGTTTGGAGCTGCTCGTCAGTTTTCTGGGCTCACTGTGTGTGTGTGTGTGTGTGTGTGTTAATGTGTGTGTGCGGGCTGCTGGAGGACGAACATGTTTGGGGATTTTCTCTGTGCCGTCGTCGACTGTGTAAATGCAGGTTTTACAACATGAGGGAAATTCCTGCTGCAGAGCTGTGAGTCAGTCAGTGTTCAGAGAGGACGACGATTAACTGGAACTACAGTCAGGAGACGTTTCATCTCACATCTCACTTTCATTTGAAACAACTTTAATCTCATTTATCAAATAAGAACAAGAATTTTTATTCATGTAGAACCTTTTATACATAACATGCAACTCAAAGTGCTTTACTGTGAGGCTTTAAAAACAAGACAAACATAAAAATTCATCAAATCAGAATGAAAAATTAAAAGCAGCAGTATGGCATTAAAAAAAAAAACATAAAAGAGAAATACCAAAAATAAATTCTGAGAAATAAAAGATCTAATAAAAGGCAGAAAATGTCCTTAAATAATGTGATGAGTTTTGGTCTTGAGAGAGAGAGATGTATGTAGCACTTAGTCCATTAGCTCAATGCTAACACATAATGGGAATTCCCATTCACATGCTATTGTAAATTAGCACTGGATCACAGTAAAACATCAACGTCATCCTGGACTTTGGTCAACATTTTCTGACATTTTATGGAGCAAACAACTGATTGATTACTGAAAAAATTATTGCCAGATTGATCACTAGTTGAAAATTAGATCCAAACCTGTTTTCATGTTTGGATCTGTTTTTCACATATTTTTCAACTGACAAGATTGTAACAGGATTAGTCAATCGATTAATTGTTTTGTCATTTTTTAATTTTATTTTATAGACCAAATGAGAAAATAATATACTGATTAATCAACTATGAAAATAATTGTTAATTGCAGCCCTTTATTATTTAATTTATTATTTTCTTATGGCACCAGTTTGATGAGCAGGAGCAGCTAAAGTTTACTTCAAAAAGTATTTTATTTACCACTTTAATATGCAATGAAGCAACTGTACATTTACTGCCACACTGACGACTCAATCAGATTTCCCAAATCTGTTTGATTCACATGGTCCTGATTAGATTTGGTTTGGTTTGGTGAGGGATATTTCAGTTACAGAACAAAAGGAAAATACATTTAAAACGATCAACGATTAACTGTTTTCTAGTTTTTCTACGCATTGTTTGTTTCTTTTTTGTTTTTCTTAAGTTTCATTAGTACTAGTTTTGATTAGTATTATTGTTTTTATTTGTTTTTTACTTTTTCCTAAAAGGAGGGGTGGTCCCGGGCGGACATTTAGCTCAGTTGGTGGAGCATCTGACCCATGTATGGAGGCTGTTAGTCCTCTGCAGCGGCCGCTGGTTCGACTCCTGCCTGCGGCCCTTTGCTGCGTGTCATCCCCTCTCTCTCTGCCATGTTTCCTGTCTACTCTCTGACTGTCCTGTCAAATAAAGGCAAAAATGCCCAAAAAAATAACTTAAAAAAAAAAAAAAAGGAGGGGCGGTCCCTTGTAGGATCCTGTGGCCTCAACTCTCCTGACACATTTATTTTTTTCTTTCATTGTTGTATTTTATTGCAGTTTTTTTATATGTGTGCAAATAAAAATTTTAAAAAGTTAATAAAAAATAATGAAGGCGGTTGTTTTCGTTTTTTACTGCAGGAAGAGAAACTCCAGACCATCACAGCACTGACTCTGTCTTTTTTTTTTTTTTTCTCTTCCAGAGTGTGAAACCGGTTCATCATGGAGACCAGGATCAGTGATGTCATCAGAGCTCAGTCCAGGAGAAGAGACGCCGTCTGTTTCACGCCTGCTGGGGTGTGAATGAGACTCCGCCCCCACCGGCCTGCACGCCACCAAAACACTCAACACACACTTTAACTACTGCTCACACACACAGCAGAGACAGTTAGAGAGAGTGTGTGTGTGTCTGTCAGTGCACAGTGAAGTCTCTCTCTCTCTCTCTCTCTTTCTCTCTCCCCTCTCTCCCTCCTCTCTCTCTCTCTTCTCTCCTTTCTCCTCCGCTCTCTCTCTCTCTCTCTCTCTCTCTCTCCCTCCTCTCCTCCCTGTCTGTCTCTGTGTCTCTGAGTGTCTCTCGTCCCGGGGTTTCAAGCTGCCAAGCGCCATCAGGATGACATCATACCCAACCGACACAATGGAGCTCTTCATCCTCTGAGGTTCCTCGCCAGACTGCGTCACTGCGCTGGACCGCCGGCCGGGACGCCCCAGAGGAGGAGGAGGAGGGAGGAGGAGGAGAAGGAGGGGGAGGACTACGAGCTGGGGGGTGGGGGGGTGGGAGGGACGGGACAGAAGGGGGAAGTAGTTTGACATGTCGGAGCCTCCCGTGGGACCAGGATCATGGTCCAAGTCCGGGACTCTGAGGCCCGGAGCGGTGCGGCCTATCGGGGCCGAGGCTCTGGTGGCCCTGCTGGAGGGGGGTCTGGACCGGGTGGTGCTGATCGACAGCCGGCCCTTCGTGGACTACAACTCCTCCCACATCCTGGAGGCGGTGAATGTGAACTGTTCGAAGCTGATGAAGAGGAGGCTGCAGCAGGACAAAGTCCACATCCCTGAGCTGCTGCAGCACTCGGCCAAGAAGAAGGTAAATCAACACGAAACACGGCGTCTCTCTCTTATTACTTCAAATGACTCCGTCTGTCATCAACACCAGCTGGAGCGTCCAGTGAAAAGTGACGAATTTTCCCTTTAAGATACTTAAAAACACAGATTGAGTCAGTTTGAGTCAAAAATCTGCCTCCTGATATGATGATGATGGATCCGATTCAGTGTGATGTCCAGTTAACTTCTGTAAGTCCACTCAGACATCAAGACCAAGGTGGTGTCGAGACCAAGGTGGTGTTGAGATGAAGGTGGTGTCAGAAAGAAAAATAACCGCCCGCTATGATCTGTTAACTGATGTATTAAAGGTCTGTGTTCTTAACTCGACTTGGACACAATTTAAATGTAAACAAAAGGCCAAATAAATTTCTAGTTTCTATCTTCAACATGTCACAGGAAATGTTCCAGAACACAGAGGATGATTTTCTACTAACTGAAAGACAGATGGTGTTTTGGGGATGTTCGGGGTGATGATGGGGGTCAGTTGACCCTCTGATCTAAACCATCACTGACAAAACTACTTTTCTGTTTTAGTTTATTTGAATAAACGTAGCTGAGCTTTATTGTCATTCTTTTAGGCAGATGTTTGACTAATCTCAGGTACCAGAATTTCTTTCAGGATGAATTTAGTTAATTAAGTTGTATTGTTGTCAGTCAGGTGTCTGCTGACATAAGATTTTATTTGTTGTCCCCCGTCAAACAAACACAGAGCTCATGACTGAAACCACACGAGGAAACGAAACAAAAACATCTCATTACTTTTCACTTCACTAAAATACAACAGAGGCTGGTGGGAGCAGTTAAATGTGTCAGCGACAGTCGTCAAATCATGAATCTAACATGGCCGACGTGAAAAGTCATGCTACATTAACTCCTAACTGTTCCTGTTTGCACTGTAACCATGGCAACAAACAGTAATCAATGGATTACTGTTGATAGTGAAAAACACGATTAATAGGCAAAATGTAAACTTCTGAAGTTTTTAATATAATTTCTAAGCAGATTTATGGAGCTTGTTGTGTGTTTGACATGTGTATGTTCAGGTTTGATGGAGTGAATGTACACACTGAAGTACACAATAACACACTAATACTGTACAGAGCAGAATATGTTACTGTGTTTAAATCCACACAGCTGAGTTTTATTTTGGCTGAATGTGAAACATTTTGACTTGAACCTGCTGAATGTGGGCGTCTGACTTCACTTCAGTGTATTTATATATTTAACAAAGAGAGTTTGCGAGCCGCTGAGGTCGCTCCTCCCTTTTTGTGGTGTTGTGTTAAAGTGGAATAACAGCTTTGAGGAAGCGCCGCCGCTCGTTTTATCACTGAGGCAACATTTTCCGTACGATTATGAGCTCTAATTAATTCTGTGTGCAGTGAAGAAAGAAAGCAGAGTTTCCTCGAGTGAGTACGAGCTGTAAAACAGCCAGAACACAGCGAGAGGAAACCCCGACTCAGACAAACACATGACGCAGGACACAACGGCAATAATGAGTTAATTAATCAATCAAGAAAACTAACTGACAACTATTTTTAAAATCACTTCATCCATTTTCAAGCAAATATTCAGGAACGAATTTAAATTTGTACTTTTCTTTTTATTTATGACAGTAATGAATGAACTGTTGATCGACATGATTTCTGAAATTTCACATTTTTTGAACTTTATAGACTTTAATGATCCCTAACCCTAAAAGTGAAATAATTGCAGATAATTGATATTAAATAAGGGTTTGTTGAGCCCTTCAACAACTTCATCCTGACACTGCCTCTTCGAGTCACCTTTGTCCTGATCCTCTGTCTTCATCCAGACGCTCCACCTTTGTCCTGATCCTCTGTCTTCATCCAGACACTCTTACTTGTCCTGATCCTCTGTCTTCATCCAGACCCTCCTACTTTGTCCTGATCCTCTGTCTTCATCCAGACGCTCTACCTTTGTCCTGATCCTCTCTTCATCCAGACGCTCCACTTTGTCCTGATCCTCTGTCTTCATCCAGACGCTCCACCTTTGTCCTGATCCTCTGTCTTCATCCAGACACTCTTACTTTGTCCTGATCCTCTGTCTTCATCCAGACGCTCCACCTTTGTCCTGATCCTCTTCTTCATCCAGACGCTCCACCTTTGTCCTGATCCTCTGTCTTCATCCAGACGCTCCACCTTTGTCCTGATCCTCTGTCTTCATCCAGACTGATATCTGAAGACAGAGGTGAATGTTCACAGGAGGTGAAACATGTTCTAGTTGTGGGCAGAAACACTGCAGGAACTTTATTGTGTCTGTGAGGACGAAACAAAGCTCTGAACTGCGGGTTCACAGTTGTAGATGCAGCATCACAGCAGGAAGACAAAACTGTATGAAACTGTCTCGTATATTTTAATTAATTCAACTAAAGTTCTGTCTCCGTCTGTGTTTAAGTTGGAGCTGCAGGGAGATCAGGAGGTCGTCGTCTACGATCAGAGCTCTTCAGATCCAGCTGCTCTCAGCGCAGAGTCGTTCCTCAGCGTCCTGCTGGTCAAACTGGAGAGGAGCTTTCCCTCTGTGCACCTGCTGTCAGGTCAGTCCAAGTCCCAGTCTAAAGATACACCAGACCAGAACGGTCCCAGTCTAAAGATACACCAAGCAGAACGATCCAGCTAAGATACACCAGACCAGAACGAGTCCCAGTCTACAGATTGATTATTTTTGACAAAGTAAAAGCTGATGGAGCTCAGTCAGGTGTGTCTGTTGACTCTGTGTTTATCGACTGAGTCAGTTGTGATGAAGCAGTTTATCAGTTTGAGCGATGGAGTCAACAGACCCGGAGTCAACAGACCAGAGTCAACAGAGACGGTGGACTGCAGACGTCCTCCCTTCTTTCCACTGAGGGTTACGTTATGTAACCATGATGTAATGCTGCTGTGACGACTCCACCCTCGAGCCTAAGAAACACAAAGACTTCCTAAAATCACTCGGTCAAAGGTTTAACAGTTACACAACAACAACAGCTTCTATCTGCAGTGAATCAATGATGAACCTGTTTGACTCATAACACAGAACGGAACCTTTGGAAGAAATCAGATGTGAATCACTTCAGTTAATGTGAGGCTGTAAAATCTGTCAGCACCTACAGAACCTAACCCTAACCTTTAAAGGCTGCAACAGAAATCATGGCTGCACTTTAAATTATGATGAAACAAACTTTAAAACTGTCTCACAATGATTTAAACATCACTTTAGTTTTTACTCTAAACCTAGTTTAAGTTTAATTCTGTTGCAGATTTCTGTTTAAAATGTGATCCAGTATTAAACTTTCATTTCAGGAGGTTTAACTTTTAAAATAGATGGATTTTTATCAGACGTAACCGTCTCTTTTAGAAAGCCAGCAAACAAGCTGACTTTTCTTTTTAAACATTTGTTTACTTGTGAGCAAAGAAGAAATACCAGAGAATTAATTTTATGTCAGTGTGTTTCCAGTGCAGGGCCTGTGGTAAAAAAAAAAAAAAAGAATTAATTCAACTGTGGAATTATTTTGATAATCAATTAATTGTTCATTTTTTATGCAAAAACAAAAAAAAATGTTGTTTTCGGCCTCTAAAATATAATTTCAGGGCTTTTCTTCTGTTTACTCCACCTGTTTGATTGTGACGAGATTAATGAATTGATTAATCAAACAGAATAATAACACCTGCTCCTCCTCCTCCTCCTCCTCCTCCTCCTCCTGGTCTTCCTCTCCTCCTCCTGTCTCTCCTTCTCTCCTCCTCCTCTGGTCTTCTTTCTCCTCCTCCTCCTCCTGGTCTTCTTCTCCTCTCCTCCTCCTGGTCTTCCTCCTCCTCCTCCTCCTGGTCTTCCTCCTCCTCCTCCTCCTCCTCCTCCTGGTCTTCCTCCTCCTCCTCCTCCTCCTGGTCTTCCTCCTCCTCCTCCTCCTCCTGGTCTTCCTCCTCCTCCTCTCCTCCTGGTCTTCCTCCTCCTCCTCCTCCTGGTCTTCCTCCTCCTCCTCCTCCTCCTCCTCCTTCTCTCCTCCTCTCCTCCTCCTGGTCCTCCTCCTCCTCCTGGTCCTTCCTCCTCCTCCTCCTGGCCTTCCTCCTCCTTCTCCTCCTCCTCCTCCTGGCCTTCCTCCTCCTTCCTCCTCCTCCTCCTCCTGCCTTCCTCCTCCTCCTCCTCCTCCTCCTCCTGGCCTTCCTCCTCCTCCTCCTCCTCCTCCTCCTCCTGGTCTTCCTCCTCCTCCTCCTGCCTCCTGCTCCTCTCCTCCTCCTCCTCCTCTCCTCCCCCTGGTCTTCCTCCTCCTCCTCCTCCTCCTGGTCTTCCTGGTCTTCTTCCTCCTCCTCCTGGTCTTCCTCCTCCTCCTCCTCCTCCTGGCCTTCCTCCTCCTCCTCCTCCTCCTCCTCCTCCTCCTGGCCTTCCTGCTCCTCCTCCTCCTCCTCTCAGGTGGTTTCTCTGAGTTCTCTCACCTGTTTCCTGGTCTGTGTGAGGGGAAGTCGGCTCTGGTCCCCTCCTGCATCTCTCAGCCCTGCCTGCCCGTCACCAACGTCGGACCCACCCGGATCCTGCCTCACCTGTACCTGGGCTGCCAGAGAGATGTCCTCAACAAGGTACCGCCCACCTGTCTTGAGTCTGGACCCTGAAACCTGCTCGTCTCGTGCCTGTTGTCGAACTCACCTGATCCACCTCCATCTTTTTTTCTTCTTTTTTTCCGTGTCCAGGATCTGATGCAGCAGAATGACATCGGCTACGTCCTGAACGCCAGTAACACCTGCCCCAAACCCGACTTCATCCCGGAGTCTCACTTCCTGAGAGTCCCCGTCAACGACTCGTTCTGTGAGAAGATCCTGCCCTGGTTGGACCGATCGGTGGAGTTCATCGGTCAGCAGATGCGACCGCGTGTCAGATTTTATTCTCCTGTTGGAGTCGAATGTGACCAGATGAGAACTGTCGCTCCTCTGTGTGTTTTCAGAAAAAGCTAAAGCCTCCAACGCTCGGGTCCTGGTCCACTGCCTGGCTGGAATCTCCCGCTCGGCCACCATCGCCATCGCCTACATCATGAAGAGGATGGACATGTCTCTGGACGAGGCGTACAGGTGAGACCAGCAGCACACTGCAGAGCTGCAATTATTCATTTGTTCGTTGTCAAATATTAAATTAATCACCAACTATTTTTAAAGAATTTCAGTTTCTTAAACTGAATATTTTCTGGCTTCTTTCTCTCAGAAAGTTTTTAAGTTTTTACATCATCAGTCACGTTCTTCTGTCCTAACGAGTCCAGAGGCTCGTTAACCCTCTAATGAATCCGTCCTGAGTGTCTGCGTTAATTACCCATGATCCTCTGCAGGGTCACAACTAGTTATTATTTTCATTATTGATTAATATATCAATTATTTTCTCCATTAATCGATTAATTAACCCTGTCACAGTCTTGTCAGTGGAAAAATAGGTTCAGGCATGTTTGCTTTCATTATTGATTAATGTGTTGATCATTCTCACCACTAATCAATTAGTTGTTTGATCCATAAAATGTTGATCAGTGTTTCAGTTCAAGACGACGTCATCAGAAACCAGAAAATTTTCACATGTCAGACTCTTATTCTTCCAAAGCGATTAATTGATTATCAGACGAGTTGGTGATTACATTAATAATTGATTATTTGATTGATCGTCCTAATGATGTCCCTCGTCGTGTCTCTGTCAGGTTTGTGAAGGAGAAGCGTCCGACCATCTCTCCCAACTTCAACTTCCTGGGTCAGCTGCTGGACTTTGAGAAGAAGATCAAGAGTCCTGAACCCAGACTCAGGTCCAGCTCTGAGGGCTCCGCTCAGCCTGAGGGCTCCGAGGCTCCCCCGGCCTGTCAGGAGGCCCCTGGGGGCCCCGGCACGGCCCTGCTGGAGCCCCTCACGCTGCCCTGCGTGCTGGCCGACGCCCCTGAGGATCGTCTGCTGGTCCAGGCTCTGAGCGGCCTGCAGGTCTCTGACGGGCCCGAGGACCAGGCCCGACTGAAGCGCTCCTTCTCTCTGGACATCAAGTCGTACGGCGAGGGGGGCGGGGCCGCGCCGCACCGCGTCTTCGGAGGGTCGGGGGACGCCGCGGACTTCTACAAAGCGTCCGGCTTCAAGGAGCAGACCAGTAAACCCAGTAAACCGTGCCAGTTCTCTCCGGTCCAGGAGGTCTCTGAGCAGTCCACTCCAGAACAGAGTCCAGAACAGAGTCCAGACAAGGAGGAGGCCGGGGCCCCGGAGCCCGTCAGCACCTTCACCAAACCTCCGCCTGCCCCCTCCTGTCCGCAGCAGCTGCGGCGGAGCGGCAGCGTGGAGGAGAACGCCACCAGCTTCCTGTTCGGTCTGTCCCGCAGCCAGCAGCACCTGGCCTCTCACAGACCGGGACCCGCAGGGGCCCTCAAAGGCTGGCACTCGGACATCCTGCTGGGCCCCGTCACCGCCGGCTGGTACCTATCCCCCGACTCCACACGCTTCTACTCCACCTCCGCCATCCTGAGCGGCGGCGGGAGCAGTTTTGCGGCGGCGGCGTACGGCTGCGGCGGTGGTCTGGAGGCGGTGCGGCGACGGAGCAGGCAGAGGACGGGGGACCGCGGGGACTCAAGGCGGAGCTGGCACGAGGAGAGCAGCTTTGAGAAGCAGCTGAAGAGACGCAGCTGTCAGATGGAGTTCGGAGACGGGAGGACGGACAGCCGGTCCAGAGAGGAGATGGGGACGGTCGGGAGTCAGTCAAGCTTTTCCGGCAGCATGGAGGTCATCCAGGTGTCCTGAGACACGGTGAGACGCGCAGAGACGCGCAGAGACGCGCAGAGACGCGCAGAGACACGCAGAGACACGCAGAGACAAGGCGCACTCGGTCAGGACGAGTCCCACTGGAGACACTTTGAGCAGAACACATCGGCCTCACGCTTCGCTGTTGACGGACTCTGATGTCACAGAGACAGACGAGACTTTCATCTTTGAACAGTGTTGCATTATGGGTTGTTTTTAGCCTAAATGTTGCTAAGCTAACAGTCAGACCTGAAAGTGTCGAGTTAGTTCAGTTTCTGTTTTTGGAAAAAATTTATTTCCTGACGAGCGAAAAAAACAAGTTGAAAGTTTGTCAAATCATCAGAAAACAGCTGATCGAATCGTTTTTATACAAAAAAATATGTTTAAATTATGAGTTGAGACACTCAGGAGGGTCTGAGATGTTTATGTCGAGATCCATTTTATCTCTGTTTTTTTTTTTTTTTTTATTTTTTTGTTGAATCTCTATTAAAAACTCCAGCACACCAACAGGATTATGTAATCTGGATACAAAAAAAGGTAACTATATTCCATTATAGTTACAAGTAAAAAAAAAGATGTAACAGATTACAAATGCATTTAGTACAAATGTTGATTATTATCAGGATTTTAAAATAAATAATATGTCACAAAGCACAGTTCACACACAGCTGCTGATTCATGAGAAAAATCTTCACTGGCTGGAAATTTCAACATTTGTCTTTAAATCAATCAGTCGATCAATAAATTAGGCACAACAACAGAAGGAACAGCCGAACAGACTAATGAACCAAACAACAAACATAAAACACTCAGAGCTGCAACAGTTAATCTATTACATGAAATTAATCTGCTTCGATTTTGATAATCAATTGATCGTTTTGATCATTTTTTAAATAAAAAAAGTCCAAATTCTCTGATTTTAGCTTTTTAAATGTGAATATTTTCTGGTTTCTTTACTCCTCTCTGACAGTAAAAAAAACAAGACATTTTTCATTATTTTATTGATCAAACAACTGATTGATTAATTGAGAAAATAATTGTTAGTTGCAGCCAAAAAACTTATTAGGTTAAACAATTTCACCATATTTTATATTGAGGTAATCCCAAAGTAATCAAGTTAGATTACTTTAATATTGTGATACTTGGATTACTGACTACTTTTTTAACAGGTAATTAGTAACTGTATCAGAATACTTTTTTAAAAAGTGTTTGTGTGAAACTTGTTTAAAACAACTCGACTGCAGATATTTTCTCCCTGAATGAGGCGGAGCTGATCGTCATGGCGACGTCATCCCCTGCAGTCGTGCAGCGACGCAGGAGCTCTGATTTGTTGTTCAGAAGCTAAACTGTACATTTACTGCCACACTGACAACTTTACAGAACCAACGAATTAAAAATCAGACCACAGAGGATCTTTAAAGTATTTGATCGGAGAATAAAATCCACAGTGAGGAGCTGCAGGTGTGAGCTCACCTGTCTGAGTTCAGCTCAGGTACAGCTGGCGGGACGTCGAGGAAGTCCTGCTGCTCCTGAGAGGTGACAAACGTCCAACAGACCGAATCTGAGAGTCAAGATGACGACATCAAGGCCGATGTGTTAAAACTGTGAGTTTCTTTTCTCTGACGGACTCTGAAGGGAGCAGAGAGCTGCTCCTCCTTTGATTGGATCATGGTGGTGATGATGATGATGATGATGATGATGATGATGATGATGAGACGACTTTGTGATTTCTGCCCTTTGATGTTGAACTGGACCGGGGCAGTTTGAGTCTCAGCAGAACCTCAGAACAGATCCAGATCCAGATCCTCACCTGTTGTTTCAGGTGTCTGAAGCAGCTCAGTAACGGTGAAACCTCAGGTGTTCTCAGAGCTGCAGGTAACAGATCCACAGACTGACAGAAACAGACAGGACTGAGAGGACAGACAGGACTGAAGGACAGACAGGCTGAGGACTGAAGAGGACAGACAGGCTGCAGAGGATAGACTGAGACTGAAGAGGACAGACAGGACTGAGAGGACAGACTGAGACTGAAGAGGACAGACAGGCTGCAGAGGACAGACTGAGACTGAAGAGGACAGACAGGCTGCAGAGGATAGACTGAGGCTGAAGAGGACAGACAGACTGAAGAGGAGACGAGACTGAAGGGACAGACTGAGACGAGAGGACAGACAGGCTGCAGAGGATAGACTGAGATGAAGAGACAGACAGACTGAAGAGGACAGACAGGCTGAGGGACAGAGCTGAAGGGACAGACAGGCTGCAGAGGACAGACTGAGGCTGAAGAGACAGAGACTGAGAGACAGACTGAGACGAAAAGGACAGACAGGCTGCAGAGGATAGACTGAGACTGAAGAGGACAGACAGACTGAAGAGGACAGACAGAGACTGAAGAGGACAGACAGACTGAAGAGGACAGACTGAGACTGAAGAGGACAGACAGGCTGCAGAGGATAGACAGACTGAAGAGGACAGAGGCTGCAGAGGACAGACTGAGACTGAAAAGGAACAGACAGGCTGCAGAGGACAGACTGAGGACAGACAGACTGAAAGGACAGACAGAGACTGAAGAGGACAGACAGCAGGATGTGATGTGGATCTAAAGAGGCGGGGACTCGATAACAGACTCACAGGTTTTGCTGCACTGCTGTTTGGAGAATAAATCAGAAAAAGAAACGATGATCCTGAGTTTGTTTTTCATGTCGTCAGTCCAACAATAATCTGAAATGTGACGGTGTGTCGGGGCCAAAAAATACAGAAAATACAGAGCAGATTCCTCTAAACAGACAAAACGTTTTTAATTAAATTATTACATTTATGAGAGTCTTTTTTTATTGGTGAAAAAGCCGAAAGGCAAAGCTCTCGATTTACCGGTCAATCTATGTTCCTACCCTCACCTATGGTCATGAACTTTGGGTCATGACCGAAAGAACGAGATCTCGGATACAAGCGGCCGGAATGAGTTTCCTCCGCAGGGTGGCGGGGCGCTCCCTTAGAGATAGGGTGAGGAGCTCTGTCACCCGGGAGGAGCTCAGAGTAGAGCCGCTGCTCCTCCACATCGAGAGGAGCCAGCTGAGGTGGCTCGGGCATCTATACCGGATGCCTCCTGGACGCCTTCCTGGGAGGGTGTTCCGGGCATGTCCCACCGGGAGGAGGCCCTGGGAGGAGTACTGAAACAGTAAATTGAAAGTTCTTATATAAAATATATTTATCCATCAGACTCGTCTGTTGCACGTTTGTAGTGTCCAGGTCTGATGATATCACTATGACATCATCAGAAGACCCCCACACCTGTCCTCATGAAGAAAAACTGGCGGAGTGACCCTTTAAGAAGCTGTGCTGTTGTATAAAGTCAGTTGGTCCCACAGCGCCCTCTGCAGGACACACTGTAACTACAGCAGGTATCAATATGTCTGTGATCAGATGATCGATTGATGTTTGTGACTGATCAGACTCCACCTGTCCTCTCCATCATTAAAGTGTCTCTCTGACAAACTGAAATTATAATAAAACATTTAATCTGGAACATTAATTGATGAGAGAAGTTATGGAAGTCCAAAACTGCAGATTAAAAATCTTAAGATTCAACTTTTATTTTTATGTTGGAAATTATTAAAATCATTCTCAAAATGAGAATTAAACTAAATGGAAAATAGTTTTTTTTTTCTGTTGAAATTATTAATGTAAATTTGCAAGAAATGTGCCATTTAAAAGGATATTCCACTTTACATGATAACCCACTCAGTATGTCCTCCCTCTGTGCTGATGTGATGATGTGAGATCTTCAGTTCACTAAACAATCCTGGAGTTTCAGCAGAAAACAGGGTTGCAGCCAAATCCAGTACAATGGCAGTGAATGGTGACCACGGATAAAATGTTAAAAAAAGAACACAAAACAAACACAAAATGTCTCCATCCTGCTCGTGTGGTGTAATCCAAGTGCTCTGTGAGCCGCAACATTAAAATTTAACCACAAAAGACGCCATTTACACCATGTTTTTAGCTGAAATGTCAACTGTAGCATGTAGCAGGTAGCATGTAAACATGGCGTCAATCTCGCGAGACTTTGTATATCTCTTAATGGACACACGTGTGAAAATAGGTGCGTTTGAGATGAACTGCGCCTCATCTGGCGAGTAGACGAGATCAGGCGGCCGCAGCAGGAGGTGGAGACAAAAAGCTGCAGTCAAGCAGACTTTAAGGGAACATACAGGAAGAGACACTGACATCCTGTTAGATCACCTGTATGTTACCTGTAGATCACCTGTTAGATCACCTGTATGTTACCTGTAGATCACCTGTTAGATCACCTGTAGGTTACCTGTAGTCTGCAGACCACGGTCATAGCAGAAGAGATAAAGTGTGTTCTCGATCGCTGATTGAAGTTAAAATAAAAGTGATCCTCCTTCTGTTACATGGAACATCTGTTCTTTTATCTGCCTTGTAAAACACTTTGTAACTGTTTGTTTGATAAGTCATATATAACCTTTATTATTATTATCAGACAAAATATCTGCTTGTTGACAGATTAAAACTTCATCGCACAACATCAGACTAATATATCCAGGTTAAGTATTACAGTTACACAGATAATTAGTATTTTATACAACATGTGGTGTGTGTTGTTGTCAAAATTAAGAGCCAATCAGAGCCTGTCAGCTCATCGATCAGGTGACAGCCAGGCGCTTGCAGTCTGTGGAGAGCAACTACAGCGCCTGACTCTGAAAACTGCGGCCGCCTCGATCTCATGAAGTGATCTTTGCCCACGTGTGCATGACGTCAGAGCAAGTCGGGATCAAGTCGGACACAAATCTAACTGGCATGCATTGTGCGGCGATCGCTGGTGATCGATTCTGCGCAGGCCTGGTTCATCTCGAATGCACCTAATAACGTGGTTTGTTAAAAGATATTTTATATTTCAACCTTTTATAAAACATGACATGATATTTTTGAGCTGCTTTTCAAAGAAATACACTGCATTATTATATTATATATATTGCGTAATTGTTTTAAAATTACATTACATTTTTAAATTTATGTTTAAACTGTCGCAGTGAATCTGATTTTATGATTTGTTTTTGATAATAAAAATTAAAATCAGCACTAAGGTAAGTAAGAAAAGTTCTAAAATCACTCGTAATCTGAAAAGTGACTCCTGACGAAAGCTGTCAGAACAAATGTAATGGAGTAAAAGTTACCTGTGAGATGTAGTTGAGTACAAGTATGAAGTTACATAAAATGGAAATACTCAAGTAAAGCACAGGAGCCTTAGACTTGTACTTGAGTAAATGTACTCAGTTACTTCCCAGCTCTGACTGAAGATGTGACCAACCAGCAGCAGGGGGCGTCCTCACCTTCACACTGACTGTTTACACAGGCAGAGGCTGTGGGTTCTGTTCCCTGAGTGTTGACTGGAAGGTTTTCACCTCCTTCAAACCTCTGACAGTGAAATTTTAGGTGTGAAACTTTCAGAAAACCAGTTCAAAGTGAAAACAGGACTTTTTCCTGTAACAGATTATTTCTACTAGAGCTCCAGTGATGTTGGATCAGGGCTAGTTACCATATTAGGGACTACAAAATTCTGATATTGATGAATTGTCCAGTAAAATGCTGCCTATAAGATGAAATGGAAAAATAAATCAGTATTATGTTTGCTCAAAAAACAGTTTCTAATAAGTAATATATATGCAATAAATAAACGTAAAAAAAAGAAATAAAAATATAGAGAAATAACTGAACAAATAAATGCAAAAAAAAAGATTAAAATGTTACAATTATTTGTTATTTTTGTCCTTATATTTCCACATTTATTTATTATTCTATTGATTTCTCTTCGTAATGTATATCCAATTATTTTTATGCACTGCTGAGCCTGAGCCACAAATAAAAAAAAGAAATGAAAGAAATGAACAAATATATACAGAAAGAATAGAGTAGTTTATATGCAATAACACATACATATTTAAAAATATATATATACGCAGAAGTAAATTAACAAATATACATAAAACAAATGTTAAAATTATTCTGTTATATTTTGTTGTGCCACTTCACACATTTATTTTCTTATTCTTTTACAGATTTAGTCCTTTTTACGGCACTCCTAAGACTCCATAATTTTGAAGTCATATTTTGAGTAAATCGAGTATTTGTACATTGTTGTATTACTGCTTTTATTGAAGTAAAATATGTGAGTACTTTTATATTTTAGTATCTGGAACTTGGATACTAAAGGGGCGTGTCCTCTGGAGGCAGCTGGCCTTCCTGTCAGTCCTGACTGAGGGAAAACTCTCCCCTCGGTGTCAGTGGGCAGGTTGACTGCTGCAGCTTCACATCATTCAAAGTCAAGTGTAGTTTAATACGAGTCACATCACAGGAGCGGAGCCGCTGCACGCAAACTTCTGTCACCGAGCAGCAGCTCAGTGTGTCGGACACCAAGTGTTCAGAGGAGCCGGTGGAACCCCTGGAGCTACACGCCTTTATTCGTGCCATGTTTTTCTAACGTTCCCCGGATTATTGGATGAAGCAGCAGAACACACCTGCAGGTAAGCTGCTTTTAATGGTTCTCAGCAGAGAACCAATTCACATTCCTGCTCAGCTCCACCCGGAGAACACCGCTGCTCGTTCCACACATCTTCTCTTTAACTATCAAACGCTCAAATAATCAATATATGATCATTTTATCAGTTCGGTCAGTGTGAACCTGGACAGAAAATGTGAATTCAAACCGAGGCAACTTGATCTGCCCTCCTGTTCTCTGAAGGAAAGGTGGCCTCCTGTAAGCGGAGAACACCTACCTGCACCAGACAGCATTGGAAAATTCACATTAAATGACTCCGTCGACATTTAAAAGCAAATACACATTAAATAACAACATTTAACGAAGTGTCAGGATCGTGTCTTTAATTCGGCATACCTCCACCACACATAAATATGTTCTATTAATTAAAAATCAACTTTTATCACCACTTCTAATGTTATTTCTTGCTTCTTCTCAAAGAAAATGGGTCGTGTCTAGATGGGAACCCTCAATTTGCGAACCTCTCGCGAGATGTGTACGCGTTGTTTCTTCTTTGTACAAACAAATATGTTTTATAATGTAAAAACGCGGTGCTCATTATCTGAGTAGCTTTATGGACAAAAAAAACAACAACAAAAAAACAACAACAACGTGGGGTTCGAGAAAGATCACAGTTTGAGTTAAAATGATGACTCTCGCGAGATATTTCGCGGGTTTGGGGTTGCTACATAGTGGTAGGCAGGAACGCGTTGTGTGAACCTTAACCAAGTTTTAACAGTTTATTTAACATTAAGTGCCTGATAGTGGATCAAACTTATGCCGAATTTAGAAGCACTTCGTCAAACAGCTATAACGACCTAATTCAGACATGAGCCAACATTTCTACTTAAAAGATATTGTGTTTTATATTAAAACGCTATAACTGTGAATAGAACTTGGCAGCACACTGTTTGTAGAGCACATTTATGTCCAACAAACAGCTTCGAACAACACATTTAAGGTCTGAACCATATTTATATTTTAAAAATACTCATGTTCAGAATTTTGAATGGATTTTGGCAGCATGTTGTGTTTGTGAGACAAATGAAGGTGAAGGGCAGCTCCACGCTTCATGTACTAGACTCACTGTGTGTCACTGGAGGGAAAAAAAACAGAATCCACCTGAAGCAAAGACATAAACGGCCGAGCCGAGCGAACGTGTCCACCGCCCAGTGTGTGTGAGGCTGCAGCCGGGCAACAGGGTCTGTCCCCGGCTGTGTGTCCGCGGCTGTGTGTCCGCGGCTGTGTGTCCCCGGCTTGTGTCCCCGGCGTGTGTCCGCGGCTGTGTGTCCCGGCTGTGTGTCCCGCTGTGTGTCCCGGCTTCTGTCCGCGGCTGTGTGTCCCCGGCTGTGTGTCCCCGGCTGTGTGTCCGCGGCTGTCTGTCCGCGGCTGTGTGTCCCGGCTGTCTGTCCGCGGCTGTGTGTCCCGGCTGTGTGTCCGCGGCTGTGTGTCCCCGGCTGTGGTGGTCCCCGGCTGTGTGTCCCCGCTGTGTGTCCCGGCTGTGTGTCCCGGCTGTGTGTCCCGGCTGTGTGTCCCGGCTGTGTGTCCCGGCTGTGTGTCCCCGGCTGTGTGCCCGGCTGTGTGTCCTTTAGGCTGCATTTATTTTTATTTGTTCAGTTTTGATGGTTTTGGCGATGTTGTGTTGTGAGACGGTGCCCACGGCTGTTGTGTGTCTGAGGCCAACCGGCTGTCGTGTCCCCGCGTGTGTGAGGGTGCGCCCGGGCACAGGCGTCTGTCCCCGGCTGTGTGTCCCCGGCTGTGTGTCCCCGGCTGTGTGTCCGCGGCTGTGTGTCCCGGCGTGTCTGTCCCCGGCTGTGTGTCCGCGGCTGTGTGTCCCGGCTGTGTCCGCGGCTGTGTGTCCCCGGCTGTGTGTCCCCGGCTGTGTGTCCCCGGCTGTGTGTCCGCGGCTGTGTGTCCCCGGCTGTCTGTCCGCGGCTGTGTGTCCCCGGCTGTTGTCCCCGGCTGTGTGTCCCGGCTGTGTGTCCCCGGCTGTCTGTCCCGGCTGTGTGTCCGCGCTGTGTGTCCCCGGCTGTCTGTCCCCGGCTGTCTGTCCGCGGCTGTGTGTCCCGGCTGTCTGTCCCCGGGTGGTCCGTGGCCGCCGCCCCCTCGGTGTGTCGGGGCTCTTTGTTTGTCTTGGCCTGAATGGAGGCTGGTTGTCAGGGATGACAGAGATATCACGGCTCCGTATTGTTCCAGCCGGGGTTAACGGAAGGTCTCACGGTCACCTTTTATCTCTCAATGTGTTTTTCAAACAAACAAACGGTTCCTGACGGTTATCTTTGACTTTAACCGTCAGTCGTTTCTGTCATTTAACGGTTTATCAGCAGCTCCGTCTCACCTGGTTTGAGCGGGAAAATATCATCATGTGGCCTCGTGTTGTTTCATCTTTACTCCATCTACAGCGGACACACACACACACACACACACACAGAGTTAATACTGAGTGTAAATGTAGTGTGTTCACCTTGGAGGAGGCACTCAGGTGTATTACTGGTTCCCAGATGTTAATAAGCAGCTGCAGCTCGTTATTGTCCCTCCTGTGACCTCTGCAGGTGTATAATTGGTGCTGTGAGAGGTTCAGGTCTCAGGTGAGGTCACCTGGTCAGTCCACACGGAACAGAGCCTCAGTTTGAGCCTCTTTTTACAGCTGAGATTTTTAAATTTTATTGTTTGTCATCTTGTTACGTCTCAGGTTGGTTTTGTCTTGTTGTGTCTTTTTCATATTGTTACATAACTTTTTGGTCTGTTACATATTTTTTCTCTCGTCACTTTGTCTCGTTACGTCTTTTCCGTTGTTTTTTACGTCGTCTCCGTCTCGTCCCGTCTGTCCTGTGTGATAAACTCTGATGGATCCACCAGTGAATCGTCTTTTCTTTGTCTTATTGTTTCATTCAGGTTGAAATCAGTCTTCATGTCTGAAGGCGGCGCACAATGATACAAAATAACAATAATCAATAATTCACCTCAGAGTCATTAAAACTAAAGTAACGAGTCTGTTTATTAAATGTGAGGAGGAGAAAGTTCAGATATTTGTGATCAGATGTCAGAAAAATAAAAACTCAAGTACAGAAACCTGAGAACTCTACTGAAGTACAGTAACTAAGTATTTGTACTTAGTTACTTCCCACCTGTGCAGCCAAACAAACTAAGAAGTCAGTTAATGATCATTTCTGTCTGATTTCATACTTTGTGTTGGTCTTATTGTGAATAAACGATCCCAGTCAGTGTTTGTTAGCTGTTCCTCTGGAGGTCAAAGGTCATCAGGCTCTTAGAGACTCCATCTGCTGATGCTGGACAGCTGAAGGACCTTTGAGCTGCAGTTTGTTGTGTAATCTTCACTGTTTTCAGAGTTTTGTCTGTGTGGGTCAGATAGTGGAGGATTAAAGTCCGTCACAGCTGCTCCTCGACTGTTTTCTGTTGGGACGGACGGACGGACTGTGGTCGTCGTGGGAAACGTCCTCCAGCTGTCGTCCTCCTGAGGGACGGACACAGAGACTATTTCAGGATGTTTCCCAGCAGCTCTGTGATGGAGGAAGTTTATTTAACTCAAATATGTGACAGAAAAAAAACCCTCAAATTGAAGTCAGAGTTGAGTTTGTAAAAGTTGAAAATCCAAACACCGAAGGTTGAATAGAACAAACATTATATTTAATGTTGACTCCATTTTATGATAAATGTTAGTCCACTGACTCACTAAGATCGTGATGTTCACTTCATCAGGACGCACAGGATGGATTTTTGTTCCAGCTGATACCAACGATATATAAAAACAATAACAGATCATTTCACAAAGTTTTTCTAAGCTGTAGTTTGTCCACAGCCGAGCGAGATGAAGGCTCAGATGTGATGAACAAAGATGATTTAATATTTCAAATCTAACTGACGTCGCTATGACAACGTCTTGTCCCTTGTTTTTGTCTCGTTACATATCGTTTCATAGTTTTAAAGTAACTTTTCACTGCATCAGTTTTATTTTTCTCCAACTGAAAAATAAAAAAATAAAAAAATAAAAATAAAATGTACTTTATAACATATAAAGATTATTGACGAAAGCTGCAGAATATTTAATAATTATTTGATGAATTTATTTGCCAGTTTTGTTCATAAAATGTAGATAAAACAGTAAAAACTGTCCATCAGTTTGCTGTTGTTGTCTCAGACTGTTACCAGGCGTCTCCGGGGACCTCCTCCTGTCCTCTGTGTGTGTGTGTGTGTGTGTGTGTGTGTGTGTGTGTGTGTGTGGTTGGTTACCATGACGTCGGGGTGATGTAACCGTACCTGCCAGGTGCTGCTGTGATGTGTTGGAGGAGCAGTGGTGGATTATGGGATTGAAAGAGGAGCTGGTCAGTTTTTCAGGAGATTGACAGGAGTCGAGTTTCACAGCTTCATGATACGGTTCTGTAAGGATCCGTCAGAGGAGGAACCGAGAACTGTGGAGACGGAACGGGACAGAAATCTGTCTCAATAATGTCCAACAGTGCTGCTGTCACATTAAAGGGACAGTCTGTAGTGTCTGAGAAAAGACCTGATGGTAGAAGCTGCTCTGTGTGTGTGTGTGTGTGTGTGTGTGTGTGTGTGGTGTGTGTGTGTGTGTGTGTGTGTGTGTGTGTGTGTGTTCTCCTCTAATCGTCTGTCTGACTTTGTGTTTCTGAAGGTTACATGTTGTTTGTTACGTCTCACATGAACAGGCCTCACAAAGTGACTCGGTTAAATCTGATTTAATAATAAAAATTAGTTCTCACCTGAATAAAACTTCATTTTTGTCTCTTTACCTTCAAACACATCAACAGTTAATGTGCACTACTTTAAAAAAGAGGCGGAGCCTGAGGAGACCAATAGCAGTGTTTTAATTTGTCACATGACTCTCTGGAGGTCACGTTGAACCTCACATGGTTCAGCTTCATCATCTGCCAACACAAAGATGGTCTGAAGACTTTTTACAGTCTGAATAAAGTTTAACTTTTAATAATTGAATCAACTTTATTTAAAGTGAACAAACTTTTTCAAACTTTTATTCAAGTTAAAGTTCAGCTGTTTGTCTCTTTTATTGGATCATTATTACTGATTAATTAATGTCTCTGTGGTTTTATTTATTTGTTTTTTGTGTGCAGCTGATTCGTCGTGTCCTCTGTTGACCTTTTTCTCTCCGTCTGATTGGTTCTTTTTCAGACTCTGTTGTTCAGTCAGTAAACACAGAAACAATCAGACAGGAGTTTCCCTCTGAAAGGATCCATTCATCCTCTGATAGAACAGGAGAACGCAGACACTTCCTGTTTCTATACAGCACACCTGGACCTGAACCTGAACCCGAACCTGAACCTGAACCAGCACAGGTGAACCTTCTCACCTGTAGTTTGTTCACTTTGGTCAGATTCAGGATCTAAACTGATTGGATTGGTTCTTTTGTTTTCATGCAGCTGAAGGTTAAAAACCAAAATGAAAAAGTTTGTTTCATCTCAAACTTACAAAACAAAAACGTAACATAAAACATATTTCTGACAGTTTTTATCAGGTGAAAAATTCAGTTTGAGTCTCTGAGAAAAATAAAAACTGTAAACTTTGTCTTAAGATGAATCAGTTAATCAGTTAAGATACAAACTGTGCTTTTCTTCATTTTTCAACAAAAGTCAAATGAGATGCAGACTATTACTGATTAATACATTTTTAATCAGTTAAGTTCTTATCAGCGATTAATTGATTATTGATTAATCATTAACAGAACCAGAGACTCCTGATCAGTTTCTATCAGAGCTGTTTTATTATTTAATAACTGCTGATAAAGAACTATGATCACATTATGTTTGATTTACTGCTGAAGGATCTGATTTACTGACTCATCTTTTATTTTGTATCTTTTATTTCTGCAGGAAACAAAACAAGAGATGAAATATTAATTTACAGAATCGGATCATTATGAGTGAAAACAGAATCAAACCTGAGTAGAAACCTGCTTCTCTATTAAAATGATTTATATTTTTATAAATCAGTCATAACTGGTTCATTTATTTTTAAACACATGATGCAGCTGCTGATGTTTTTTCATGTTTTCGGGAAAAATGTAAAAGATAGAGAGAGAAAAAAATCAAACATTGTTCATTTTATTTCAAATATTTTTGGATGAAAATATATAAGAAGTGGTAGTTTTACAAGAAATGTCAATATTTCAAGATAAAGTTCTATGAAGAAATATTAAATATTGAAGAATTTTCTTCTTAATATTTTTAGACGTGTTTGAAAAAAACATTTGAGCCTCTTACAGCCGCTGAGTTTCCACATTTACCTTCAAAAAAACATAGTTGTTTTTAAAGGACATTAAAATTTCAAATTATGTCTCAATTTTTCTGAAAAACTTGAGTGTTTTTTGGTCCATAAATCATCTCCCGAGATCCTCTGAGGCTCCTTTTTAACAGAAAACCTCCTGAACCGTCACAGAAAAGTCATAAAGTGAGAAACTTTATCTCTGTCGTTCAAGATAAAAACTTTATTGATCCTTGAACGTGAGCAGGGCGTCACCTGCTGTAAAAATACCACAACAGGACAATAAACCAAATATAATCACACCACATGTTTACATGTTTACATGTTTAGATCTCAGGTGTGCTTTCAGAAACAGGTTTGTGTGTGAAGTGGAGTAAAAGTGGATCACAGTGTTTTACAGTGTAGTTTTACATCATGTGGGCGTTTCCTCTGTCAGCTGGTGTGTAAGCCCCGCCCCCTGCCCAGCCCTCCCCCCACCTGTCCATAATGAGTCATTAATTAGAGGCTTAAACTGGTGACACACAACAAGCTGCTGCAGCAGTAAATCCACGTCCTCCTCAGTAATCTGTCAGTTCCACCTGACAGAGACGCTGGACACTGTGGACACTGCAGACACTCTGCTCACCTGTGGATGCCTCGGACAGGTAAGAGCTCTGTGTGGCTGTTTGGACGTGTGAAAATAGAGCTCATTATTTTAGGAATTTATCTGTTTTATTCATGAATATTATATATTTTAAACAAGAAGTCAGTGCAGGGACACATGGACACATGGAGACGAAGAAGGAGACATCAGACGAAGATGTGATTTATTTATTTTCCTGTTTGTTCTGCTGCTGTTACAGTTTTATCAGGACAGAGACACAAGATTTATTATCAGAAAAAGGAACTAAAAACTATAGATTATCATCTAAACAGGCTGACCTTCTGTTTGAGGAAGTGAACGAGATGAAATGGTCAGTAAAATAAATCACATCCTGCTGTGTCTCAGGTGTCTGTCTCAGGTGTCTCAGGTGTTTCAGTGTGTTTCCAGGTGTGTTTCCAGGTGTGTTTCAGGTGTGTTTCCAGGTGTGTCTTCCAGGTGTGTTAGGTGTGTCCAGGTGTGTCTCAGGTGTCTCAGGTGTGTCTCAGGTGTGTCTCAGTGTCTCGGTGTGTCTCCAGGTGTGTCTCAGGTGTGTCTCCAGTGTGTCTCAGGTGTGTCTCAGGTGTTCCAGGGTGTCTCAGTGTGTCTCAGGTGTGTTCCAGGTGTGTCTCGTGTGTCTCCAGGTGTGTCTCCAGTGTGTCTCAGTGTGTCTCCAGGTGTGTCTCCAGGTGTGTTTCCAGGTGTGTTTCCAGGTGTGTCTCCAGGTGTGTCTCCAGGTGTGTCTCAGGTGTGTTTTCAGATGTGTCTCAGGTGTGTTTCAGGAGTGTTTCCAGGTGTGTTTCCAGGTGTGTTAGTGTGTCTCCCGGTGTGTTTCAGGTGTGTTTCCAGATGTGTCTCAGGTGTGTCTCAGGTGTTTCCAGATGTGTCTCAGGTGTGTTCAGTGTTTCAGGTGTGTTTCCAGATGTGTCTCCAGGTGTGTTTCCAGGTGTGTCTCAGGTGTGTCTCAGGTGTGTTTCAGGTGTGTCTCAGGTGTGTTTCCAGGTGTGTCTCAGGTGGTCTCAGGTGTTTCAGGTGTGTTTCAGGTGTGTCTCAGGTGTGTCTAGTGTGTCTCAGGTGTGTTTCAGGTGTGTCTCAGGTGTGTCTCAGGTGTGTCTCAGGTGTGTCTCCAGTGTGTCTCAGTGTGTCTCAGGTGTGTCTCCAGGTGTGTCTCCAGGTGTGTCTCAGTGTGTCTCAGTGTGTTTCCAGGTGTGTCTCAGTGGTTAGGTGTGTTTCCAGGTGTGTCTCAGGTGTGTCTCAGTGTGTCTCAGGTGTGTCTCCAGGTGTGTCTCAGGTGTTCTCCAGGTGTGTTTCCAGATGTGTCTCAGTGTGTCTCAGGTGTGTCTCAGGTGTGTTTCAGGTGTGTCTCAGGTGTGTCTCAGGTGTGTTTCCAGGTGTGTCTCAGGTGTTTCCAGGTGTGTCTCAGGTGTTTCCAGGTGTTTCCAGGTGTGTCTCAGGTGTGTCTCAGGTGTGTCTCAGGTGTGTCTCAGGTGTGTTTCCAGGTGTGTCTCAGGTGTGTCTCAGGTGTTTCCAGGTGTGTTTCCAGGTGTGTTTCCAGGTGTGTTTCCAGGTGTGTCTCAGGTGTGTTCCAGGTGTGTCTCAGGTGTGTCTCAGGTTTTCCAGTTGTTCAGGTGTTTCAGGTTTCAGTGTGTCTCAGTGTGTTTCCAGGTGTGTCTCAGGTGTGTCTCAGTGTGTCTCAGTGTGTTGTTGTCCAGGTGTGTTTCAGTGTTTCCAGGTGTTTCCAGGTGTGTCTCAGGTGTGTCTCAGGTGTGTTTCAGGTGGAGCGCACAGACATATGTAAGACAAACATGACATAACTTCTACTGCAGTAAACAGTTCTTCTACTTTTACTCGAGTATTTGTACTCGTACTGCAGTAAAGACTGAGAGGACGTGTGTCTGTCTGTCAGAATGTGACGTTAAAACAGATGTTGGTCTGTGGGGCTCAGACTCTGGATAAAAAATGAAGAGCGACTGATTTAAAAACCATCACATCACCTTCAGAGTGAAGCCCCACCATGACCTCAGGCTTCTTCACTGTGTAACTGGGCGGCTCGTTGTCATAGAAACAGATCATCAGATCGTGATGTTTATTCTAACTTTGATATCTCCTGTCTGAACACACACACACACACACACAACACAGCTGCTCTCAGCTCACCGGAGCAGCTCTGTGACACAGCCGACAGTTGATTGGCTGTTACTTGTAACGTGTAACCAATCAGATAGTGCTGAGGGCGGGACATTGAGCCAGATAGATGTAAGATACAGAGGATTTATTTATGTTATTATAGAACAAAGTTGTATAGTCAGATTTTGACAAAGATTATTAGATTATTATTATTAGCGCATTTTTTTTTACCATAAAATAGCTGAACCTTAGTGCCACTTTTTTTATTTTCCACCCTCTGATCTGATCTGAGCTGTGAGTTCTGTGATCTGTTGTGTCTAAACTGTAGGAACTCAGACAGCAGACGCCTCAGTTGGGTAAAACACTGACTGGTCACGTGTTTGACTTGACTTATTGTGATAATTGTGTTTCTGTACTTGTGTTTTATTTCTCGGTTTGACAGGTTTGGGGTGTTTTTTAAAGTTGACCTGCTGTTTATAACGTGTCGACGTGCAGTCAGAGTTCAGGACGACGTCTCTGTGATGTCTGTGACGGACTGTAGAGTTATTTTTAGATTTGTTGATCTGACTGTAAACTGTGTGTGATCTGTAGTTTGGCTTCATGGCCGCCTGCTCGCTCTGAATCTGTGTGGGTCAGTGATCTTATTAAACAGCTCCTCTTTAAGAACACAATCATTCACCAAGAAATCAAACTTCATGTCATTATTGTCTCTGTAGCAGCTCATCATTTGGTTTCACCCTTTTAAAGAGCAGCAGAGCTCATCTGGGGCACAGTTCATCCCTGAAGTTCTGTCTGACTGCAGCACTTCCATATTTTAGTAAGTTCTCTTCTTCTTCTTCTTCTCTTCCTCTGTGAGAGTCAGATGTTCATCCTGAGCTGAACAGAGATGAACATCTGACTCTCACAGAGGAAGTTCTCTTGTTGTTGTTCTTCTTCTCTTCCTCTGTGAGAGTCAGATGTTCATCTCTGTTCAGCTCAGGTCTGAAGTGAACCGTGATGCTCACAGAGGATGTTTATTAGAACGTCATGTGACGTGTGACCTTTGTTGATGGTCTGTAGTGATGCAGGCGGGTCGACTCACAACCTGCAGGTCGTGTGTGTGTCCGACCGACGTCAACTATCGGATCGACTCGATCGGATCAAGTCACAAAGAGACAAAGTTTTTACAGAGAAAAAGACCAAAAATGACGTAACAAGACATTAAGGACCATGGGGGAAAATTCTTTTAGGGAAGTTTTTCACTGTGATCACACGAGTCACTGCTGTGAGAAGGTTCATATCTTATATCTGTGTGTCACAGCGACTGTAAATCATCTGAGTATGGAAACACGTCCTCGTGGTCAGTGTGCTCGCCGTACCTGGAGCAGAAGACGTGAACTCGACACTTAAAGCAGAAAAAAAAGTGTAAATGTTGCATTAAGAGCAGGAGTTTAGCTCAGTGTTTGAAAATGATGTATAGACATATAAAATAATAAAGTATAATAGGTCTCCTTTAAAGAAGATCCCCTCGATCAGCTGACTGATAAAGAAGTAAAGAGTCTGATTGAGTCTTTAACAGTCTCACCGTGACCCGCAGCAGTAATGATGACATCAGCACTTTCAGGATTATTATGGATTATTATTTTTATCCTTCATTAACAGGCAGGCTAGAGTTCATTTTGAAGTCGGGCTCAGACACTGAGGACAAACGTGTGAGTTTAGATTTTAATTGTGACTCTGAACTGTTGGACTCATTATTGTTGTCGGTCCTCAGAGTCCAGGTCACTGTGGGACTGTGTGTTAATGAGTCCAGTGTCCCAGCTGCAGGATTACAGTCAATAATATGGATTAAACACAGCCAGAGGTGAATAATCTGGATTAATATCAAACTGTGTGCAGCTGTAACGGAGCTCATGATCAGTCAGAGCAGCTGTGTGGCAGCAGTTCAGGAAATAATCTTGTTTTAGTGTCGCCTGAACAGAGTTGTTTTCATCTGAGGTGATTAGCCTAGCTTAGCACAAAGACTGGGAGCAGATGGAAAGTGTTAGCCTGGCACCAACAAAGGAGACAAAAACACCTTTAATAACTCAGATTCTGTCTGATTTACATGTTGATGTTCGCTGGTCAGTGTTGATACCTTTTATCAGTACTTCACCCTGAAATAACAAAACTGAAATGTCACTTGGAAATAATAAATCCAAACTTCTCAATTTCAACTTTTTTGATTCACTGGTGTATCCATTAGTGTTTATCACACACGACAGACCAACCGCTCGTTTATCTTCTCTCATCAGTCAACAGACACAACATGTTGGTCACCAGGAGGTTTTTAATAAGTGAACCAGATAATATCAAAATATATTTCTGATTTCCTTTAATTCCTCATGTAAACGTTCTCCCTGTGTGTTTTTGTTGCTTCTGTCTGGTTTGAAATCTGACGTAGAGGAACCGGTGACGTATTAACACCACGTTTCACTGCTCAGCTTACCTGCTCACCAACACCTGATTCAGTGTTTCAGGGAGGCTGGCTGATAGAGACATCTGAGTTTGTACAGGAAAGTGTCTTCTCTGTCTCTCTGTGTGCAGGACAGTATGTAGGTTAGAGTGAGACAGTGGAGTGTCTCAGTGTGAGACAGTGGAGTGTCTCAGTGTGTAGACAGTGGAGTGTCTCAGTGTGTAGGACAGTGGAGTGTCTCAGTGTGAGACAGTAAGTGTCTCAGTGTGTAGGACAGTGGAGTGTCTCAGTGTGAGACAGTGGAGTGTCTCAGTGTGTAGGACAGTGGAGTGTCTCAGTGTGTAGGACAGTAGAGTGTCTCAGTGTGTAGGACAGTGGAGTGTCTCAGTGTAGGACAGTGGAGTTCAGTGAACGTAGTGTCTCAGTGTGTAGGACAGTGGAGTGCTCAGTGGAGACAGTAGATGTCTCAGTGTGAGACAGTGGAGTGTCTCAGTGTGAGACAGTGGAGTGTCTCAGTGTGTAGGACAGTGGAGTGTCTCATGTGAGACAGTAGAGTGTCTCAGTGGAGACAGTGGAGTGTCTCAGTGTGTAGGACAGTGGAGTGTCTCAGTGTGAGACAGTATGTAGGTTAGAGTGAGATAAATGAGTGTGAGCTCCCTGCAGAGCCGTGTGGCCTCGATCCTGTCGGAGAGTCAGAGGACAATTAATCAATCCTCAGAGCAGAAGCTGCTCTCATTCTCTCTGGTTTCTCTCTTGTTCTCTCTGTTCTCTCTGGTTCTCTCTGGTTCTCTCTGTTCTCTCTGTTCTCTCTGTTCTCTCTGGTTCTCTCTGGTTTCTCTCTTGTTCTCTCTGGTTCTCTCTGTTCTCTCTGTTCTCTCTGTTCTCTCTGGTTCTCTCTGGTTCTCTCTGTTCTCTCTGTTCTCTCTGGTTCCTCTGGTTCTCTCTGTTCTCTCTGTTCTCTCTGTGTTCTCTCTGTTCTCTCTGTTCTCTCTGTTCTCTCTGTTCTCTCTGGTTCTCTCTGTTCTCTCTGGTTCTCTCTGGTTCTCTCTGTTCTCTCTGTTTCTCTTGTTCTCTCTGGTTCTCTCTGGTTCTCTCTGGTTCTCTCTGTTCTCTCTGTTCTCTCTGGTTCTCTCTGTTCTCTCTGGTTCTATCTGGTTCTCTCTGTTCTCGTATGTTTCTCCTGGTTTCTCTGTTCTCTCTGGTTCTCTCTGGTTCTCTCTGTTCTCTCTGGTTCTCTCTGTTCTCTCTGGTTCTCTCTGGTTCTCTCTGTTCTCTCTGGTTCTCTCTGTGAAACTTCAGAGGTGTGAAGTTGTTCCGTCTTCATCTGTAATTTTCATCCTGCAGTTTATTTTCTTGATTAATTGATTAATTAATTGGTTGTTTGGTCATCAAGACGACGTCCTCAGAAACCAGAAAAGTTTTGTCTCTTAAAGAAATATTTAAACCGATTAATCGATTATCAGAATAGTTGGTGATTAATTGAATCATTATTTGATGAGTCATTGCAGCTTTAGTCGACTTTCTGAGATTCATGATTCACACTTTTAATCTTTGGACTCGGTCGAAGGTATCAAGTATTTTCACGTCAAGTATCAAGTCCAAGTCAAGTCACGAGTCTCTGGTGTTCAAACTGCATCTGAAGTAATCAGATGTTTGACTCAAACTCAGAATCTTACAAATATTCCAAACTGAAGTCAGGATTATTTTGGGATTAAAGTCGGGACAGTGTGAATTTTTCTTACGTTGTTTTTGGATTATTGTTGTAGAATAAAATGAGAATATAATGAAATTAATAAAGTCAGAACTTTATATTATTATTATTTAGATTTTAGGATTAAAGTGGAGAATAAAGAAAATATTAAAAGTAAAGAAGACGAAATGTTCTGCTGTCAGTTGTTCCAGGATCCTTTATTCAAGACGAGGAACGTGGAGATTAGGTTCCTGTGTGTGTGTGTGTGTGTGTGTGTGTGTGTGTGTGTGTGTGTGTGTGTGTGTGTGTGTGTGTGTGTGTGTGTGTGTGTGTGTTGTGTGTTGTGATGTAAATCTTCTTACCAATCCTCTTTTCTTTCCTCTGTCAGACGCTCTCACTCACTCTGCTGCTGATCATCAGGTTTCATTTCACTTAGAAAACACTAGAACATGATGTCATCGTTCTGTCAGCCAATCAGAGGAGCTCATTATAGTTTCACCTTCAGTGTCACGTCAGTGTTTTTGTGACATTTTGCTGAATTTTAAATGTCCACTGAGGTTTAGTTTTAATAATAAAATGAGAGCTGTGTTAAAGCTGTCTGACCGACTGAAGTGACTTCAGCTTCACGTCAGTATGAAGCGAACGGTCGTCGTGACGACGCAGCAGCACTTCCTGCTCGGTGACTCATTCAGAGTTTGTTTGAACATCAGTTAGACTTTAACAGTTTGATTGTTCTGCCTTTTATCAAATACGAACATTAACTGACCAGGAAGTGTTTTCATGTCGCAGACGTTTACGTGAGTTCAGGGAAGAATCTCCTTCAGTTTCTGACTTTATTCTAACCTGTAATGTTTGTTAAGCTTTGTTGTAACAGCAGCCCGGTTAAGAGCTGCGATGATTAATTGATATTATATTAATCACCAACGATTTTGATATTTGATGAATTGTTTTGAGTAATATTGTAAAAAAAACACAACTCAAAATTCTGTGATTTCTGTGTTCTTTTTAAACGTGAATATTTTCTGGTTTTTGAGGACGTCGTCTTGGACTTTACATTTTTCACATTTTATGGACCAAACAACTAATCAATCAATCAATCAATCAAGAAATGATCAACAGATTAATTGATGATGGAAATAATTGTTACAGGAAAAAAATTAAATTTTTCAAGTGACAAGAATGTGACAGGATTAATGAATCAAGAAGATAATCAACCATGGAAATAATCGTTAGTTGCAACCCTAAATGTAAGCTAACGTTAGCTTAGCAATGTAGTCCGTTAACGTCAACAAACGACCGACAGCATCACAACACAGAGTCCAGAGTCAAAGCAACATCACTACAGAACATGCAGAACATATTGTGATATTGTGCTTTTAGCTGGTGAATGTTAGCTAACGTTGGTTTGCTTGCTAATGCAGATAAATTTGTAGCTAGCTAACTTAGCTAAATACTGTCTTGAGTGAATAACATCAACTAATTCACCCAGACTCCTGGGGCTGATCTGGCTGCTGATTGGCTGGCTTACAGCTAGCTGGCTAACCTTAGCTTGCTTGCTAGCTACTTTTTTATTTAGCAAAAAACCTATCTGAGTGTATATTTGGCTAGCAGCTAACGTGATCCATGATGCAAACATCAGTATTCAGACAAACTGTGTAGATTTTAAAACAAACAAATAACTAATCGATTAATCAAGAAAATGATCAACAGTTTAATTGATACTGAAAATAATTGTTAGGGGAAAGACGTGTGCTCCACATGTTTGGACCTGTTTGTCACCATGGTAACAGTCAGTACAGTTCACCCTGACTGACCTGAACACAGTTTGTCCTCTGCTGTGTTTGCTGTGTGACATCACAGGTAAAACACATCACATGACCTGTTTTTATCAGGTGAGATATGAAACTACAGGCCGACACGGGAACAGATCTCAGTGCAGCCGCTCGGCTGTCTCTCTCCTCGCCGCAGATGGTGGAGGCCTGCGTTACCATGGGAACACCTCACAGCCCGCCTCACACAAACACACACTCAGCACCACAGCTGTTTGAGTGTCGTCATGGCAACTGACGCCTCAATATCCAAGAATCCGAGCGGAGGAAACGTTGCTGAAAGTGACTTGATGAAGTTTAAAATGAACTTTGACGATCGGTTATTGATCAGATTTGATCAAACACTCAGCAGATTATCTGTGTTTTTATTGGCTGGTGAGTGAAGTTTGTCTTCCAGCTGATGATGAGGTCATCGTGAGCGCTGGACAACATGGAGGACATGTTTAATTAAAACAGCCACAGATCATTAAAAAACAGGAGAATCATCAAACTCTCAAGTTTCACAGACGAGTTTAAAAAGAGTTTGACAGAAAATAAAATCAAAGAAAAAGAGGAAGAAAGAAGAAAAACAAGTTTTAAAGAAATGGAGACTTTTATTATCAGGAAACGACACAAAACTTCCTCAAACACGAGAAACTGGAAACAAAAAGAGAAACTAAAACCTTTCTGCCGAAACTGAATCACAGAATCACTTTAATCACCAAGTTATGACGACTTTTGTTTGCAAGTCTTCTTTTATTTTGATTTATTTTATTATTATTTATTTATTTTTTAAAGTTTTGCTCATTTTAGTGCCTGTGTTACAAAAAACAGTCCAAGAAGAGTTGAACAACTTTCAAAACTTTGTAATTGTGATTATTATTGTCATTATTTTTTAAATGATATTTTTATGATTTTTATCAGTACAGTGGAAACAAAACAAAAGACGTTAAATTCAGTCGTGATCTGTTTTGTTTCATATTATTGTGATGACGGCTGGAAAGTGGCTCGTTGTTTTTGGAATAAATACATGAATAAATAATAAATATAATATAAAATAGAAATAAAAAGAAACAGACACGGTTATTTTGACTGATATTGTCAATATGATGTGTGATCTTTATATTTTAGTCACAGGTCAGTAAACAGTCAGTCACAGTCGAGTCTGGACGATCAGAAGAGACGAAGTTAAATTCATTTGATTCATGGAGGAAAAGATTATTTCACTGAAATTCAGCTCAGATGCTTTTTAATCAGCTGATTGTTTGTCTGATTATCGTTAATAATTAATAATTGAGGGATGTGAGGTGAGTCGTGACAGAAACAGTCAAACAGGAAGTGGACGTGAGTTTACAGACGGCGTCTCCTCCCTGCAGGACAAACACGGACACAATCGTCAGTCCAACAGGAACGTCTGTAACTGTGACCTTTGACCCCTGCGGTGTGTTCAGGGCGTCTGCTCTCTGACTCAGGTTTATTTCCTCACAGTGACATCATCAGGGAGGGGGCAGGGCCACCAGTGTGTTTGATGAATGTGATCGGAGGACAACAGGCTGAGAGATAAAGTGTGTGTGTGTGTGTGTGTGTGTGTGTGTGTGTGTGTGTGTGTGTGTGTGTGTGTGTGTGTGTGTGTGTGTGTGTGTGTGTGTGTTCAGCAGCTGTTAAAGGACTGATAATCACCTGCAGGAGGAAACACTGATAACTAATAATAAATCAATCAACGTTCTGATTGTTAATCTATTCTGAGAGTCTGAACACGAGTGGAGCTAAAAATAAAATGTGTAAACACGTCAGTGAGAATAAATAAAAATAAAAAAGTGTAAAAAGATTTGTCATATAGTTGTTACCATACAAATATTTAATGTGTTTTAATAACTTTTTACTTTTTAAATCCAGAGTTTACAGAGTGTTTTGTGTTTATGATTCTAACTGAGTAAAATTCAAGTTAATTAAAACTAAAACAGTAAAAATAAGACGGAACAAATAAAAGATAGAAACAGGAAGCAAATATAAATTAATAATAAAAACACGGTAAGAATAAATCAGAAATAAGAGGAAAATAAAAATGTGTTGTGACACATCTGTGCAGATTTACTCCACTTTTGTGTGTGTGTGTGTGTGTAAATGTGTGACACACACTCTCTGTACTTATGTGTGTGTGTGTAAATGTGTGACACACACTCTCTGTAGTGTGTGTGTGTGTGTAAATGTGTGACACACACTCTCGGGTAGTTGTGTGTGTGTGTGTAAATGTGTGACACACACTCTCTGTAGTATGTGTGTGTGTGTGTGTCTGTGTGTGTGTGTTAAATGTGTGACACACTCTCCACTCTGTAGTTATTGTGTGTGTGTGTATGTGTAAAATTGATTTAGTGGAAACACACACTCTCTGTAGTTGTGTGTGTGTGTGTGTTATTTTGTGTAAATGTGTGACACACACTCTGTTATGTGTGTGTGGTGTGTGTAAATTGTGTGTGGACAACACACTCTCTGTAGTTAAAGTCTCATTTATGATTTTTTGTAAGAAAAGATCATTTTGTCTGGGATCGTTCTCTCTGGTCTGGGCTCATTTCTCCCTCAGCACGGCCTCACAGGTTTCCATTCTCTCTCACTGAGGAGCCTCCTGCCTGCTGTTGTCGTCATGGTTACAGAGTCTAAAATGGAGCGTGAGTCCCGGCTGAATAAAACATGGAGTCCTGGGAAAAGTAATCACACGTGTCTGTACTGTACATACAGAAAGACAGAGAGACGCACTGAGCGCGCTCAGAGACTCTGTGTCATCTCAGCCTGATGTGACTTCTCACTGTTCTACAGGAACGTTCTAATGATCTGTTAATGTTCCTGTTCTAATGAACTCAGTGGTCTGATCCTGGACTGATGAGATGTTCACATGTGGAGTCATGAAGCAGCTGATGCAGCTCTCAGACTGGGAACACTGGGAGCTGGTTTTTGATTGGTCAGGACTATAATCCTGATCAGTCTTTGGTTTAACTTCTGTCTGTCCTCAACTTTAATCAAGACTGAAACATATCAGTAACTTAGAAAATAACAAGAATCCAGGAAGTCTGGTTTAATATTAAAGGGTTCAGATGATCATGGAAAAAAACAAAGTGCTCCATCTTCTGGTGAAATGATGCAATAAATTTATTCTTTGTGCAAAGAAAAAATGAGACCAACGTGCATCGACTCAGGTCTGCTGACAAACACATCATCAGTCTGGATTATACTCCAGCTGTGGCTTCTATTCTGGTACTTAATCCAGGACTTACTCATTCAGCAGGAGATCACGTCTGACTGTCGGACTGATGTTTGTTTACATTCAAGTCTCAGAAGTCACTTTTTTGTGTAGAAGCAGTTACTGCAACTTGTTGCTTTACTGTCAGCTTTTTGCTGCGATCAGCTGCTCTGTTGGCTCTTTTGGTCGGTCTTTTGTTCATACAGTCGACTGGTCAGCCAGTCGCTCTTTTTGGACAGTCTTTTTGGACATGTCTTACAGTTGGTCGTTCTTTTGTTTGGTCAGTCTATCAGTCTGTCGGTTGGTCTTCTGGTCAGGTTTTTCGTCCGTCTTTTGGTTGGTCTTTTGTTCAGTCTATCCTTTGGTCAGTTGGTCTTTCGGCCAGTCGGTAGTCGGACTTTTGGACAGTGTTACAGTCAGTCTTCCAGTCGGTCTTTCAGTCAGTTGGTCAGTCTGTCTCAGTCAGTCTTCTGGTGTAATGGTAGAATTAAAACAAAAAGACGATCTGACTGAAAGAGTTCACAGCACTGAGCTACATTCATTATTTAACTTACAATCAGACACTTTAAGGTCAGAATTTCGTTTTCAGATTTTGTGTAAATTCATAAAAAACTAAAAAGTTTCAGAGATAATTGTTTGTTGAAGTTTGATGAATAGTTTCAGGTCTTTTCTGGGTTAAAACTGTCACGTCCACAACATCAGACACGAGGACATCGTGCATTCAGCACAGAAAAGATGAATGAACTGTAGATAAATTTGAACTGTAAACATGATCATATGGATTATATAACATATAAATACAACAATCTGAATCCTGTTCAGTTCCTCTGAAGAACCGTAAAGTGTTTAATGTGTCACCATGACAACAGAGTTCCATGAACATCCAACGTTCTTCACGCTGTTCCCATTATTAGTTCTATATGTTTCTGGATATATGTGACACTAATGAAGTGTGTGTGTGTGTGTGTGTTGTGTGTGTGTGTGTGTGTTGTGTGTGTGTGTGTGTGTGTGTGTGTGTGTGTGTGTGTGTGTGTGTGTGTGTGTGTGTGTGTGTGTGTGTGTTTCAGCTGACGGTCCACTGTGAAGCAGGATGAACGGATATGAAACTCCAGCTCTCGCCTCAGGAATCTTTGGCTCCTACAGCTCACAGATCAAGTCAGTATCCCATCATCCTCCTCCTCCTCCTCCTCTGTTAGCCTGTTAGCCTGTTAGCTTGTCTCAAAAAACACCTTAAACTCATCTCATGTCCCCTGCAGGACGTTAAGGGTTAATTTAAGGTGTTTTAGTGAGACCTCTGTCAGGTAGAAACAGTCTGTGAGTCTCCAGCTGCTGATTGTTGTTGCAGCTTCGTTGTTTTCTAAGAAAACCTTGAATTAATAATTAATGAAAACAGAAACTTGATGCTTCACGTCAGCGTCTGCAGGTCGTCATTAATGATCCGGTAGCTTCACACTCAACACCTGCTCACTGTCGGCCCTTTAAACACGTTCGTTTCCCAACCTGCGGGTCCTGACCCCTGCGAGAGGTCGACAGAGCTTCACAGGCGGTTGCGAGACATTCTTGATTTTCCTCACTGATGGAAAGGGGCTTCCTTAATGAAAAAGTGTTGTTAACCAGTGATTTAATGTGAATGCATGAGTTGAAGTGGTCGGTCTCAGTGTCACATGATGCTGCAGCTGCTGTTTCAGGGAGTTTCCCACCAACAGGAAGCACACTGTGACCATGAAGCTGATGTTAAAGGGATAGTTCACATTATTGAAGAGTGGCTGTATGAGGTTCTTATCCCGAGTCAGTGTTTTACCTACACAAAAATCAACATCAGTTTAAGTGTATGCTATATTTATAATATTTTCACCTCTTTACCTTTCTGTCAGACAGACTTTTCTGACAGGAAACCACTGTTAAATAAAACAAATATCACTTTCTACAAACCAACCAAACTCCATTCATAAAATCAGTCATTTTAGCTCACAGAACACAGGAGTTGTTGGTCTGCTGCTGCCTCCATCTGTTAGTGTGTTTGTGTTATTGTGAGACTTAAGAGTTTTAAAAAGTTAACTCAGATTCACTGAAGTCTCACAACAACACAAACACACTAACAGATGGAGGCAGCAGCAGACCGACAACTCCTGTTTTTCTGTGAGCTTAAATTACCGTTTTTGTGAATGGAGTTTGGTTGGTTTGCAGAGAGTGATATTCGTCTTATATAACATCAGTTTCCCAGGTTGGACGTGATCAGCCTGACCCAGTGAAACCTGAACTGTCTCTCTGATGAGAATTGATTGTCTTCTTTAATCGGCCGTGCTGCTGATGTTAAGTTAATGTGGCCGCAGGCTGCAGACAATCAGGTCAGTGAACCGGAGAGACCGGAGAGCTGATCAGTCAGTGACCCACTGAGCTGTTAGAACAGCTTCTGTTTGTGGTTCTGCTGCAGAATAAAGTCCATCTTTCTGACTCTTTGACCTCCGTCAATGTGAGTCAGCCTCAGTCTGAGCTGACAGACAGATGATGTCAGGAAGACACGAGTTCGTCCTGTGACGTTGACCAATAGGAGCTCAGAACATTCTTCAAAGCACTTCAGTAATTTCACTTGTTCAAAATATTTTGTTTTAATAATTTACAGAATAACTAAATTAACAGATGTGTTGAAGTAAAAAGTGAAATATTTCTCCCTGAACTGTGGAGGAGTAGAAGTAGAAAGTAAAAAATACAACCAGAACAGGGTTAACATGGAGAACGCTTTTTGAGAATATGTTCTAAAGGTTCCACTTGGAACCCTTTCAGAGAGTTCTTCCTACAACCCAACATTCAGGGGTATACCTAGAACCAAATCTGTGACAGGTTTCACCCAGAACCTCCACTGAGAGGTTCTTCAGAGAAGCCTTTTATGGTGTAATGGTTCCAGCCAGAACCCTCTCTGGAGGTTCTTTTTCTCCTTCTAATAGTGCCAACAAGAACCCACCAAGTGTGTTCTACTGAGAACCTTTTTATATTCCAAAAATGTTCAAAAAAAGACCAACTGCTAACTTTAGCTATACAGATGAACTGCTAACTTTAGCTACACAGACCTACAGCTAACTTTAG
>JAWZSL010000005.1:13070130-13220130 GCA_034769285.1 Lutjanus argentimaculatus | reverse complement strand
ACAGAGCAGAACCTCCCGTCTGAGGTTCTCTGATTCGTAGGACAGAACATCTGTAAAGTTCTGTTGGTCAGAGTCGTCCTGAGAGCATCGAGAACGTTCACATCACAGTGAGGAACCTCGTGTTCTTCAGTGATGAGACAAGAATCATGTTGCACTTTGGACTTGAATGATTTTCTTCTGTTAGATTCTCACAGAAACACAAAATAAGTGAGAACACCTCAGAGATGAAGAGTTAAAGAACGTCTGTTCTCTCCTGCAGAACAAAGAAAACACTTCACCAAAACCAGCATCAACAGTCTGACGGACACGTCTCAGTATCATGTGGAGGTGAGACCAGAGACACCAACTCAAACTAATCATTATGTCTCTTATTGATGAATCTGCTGACTGATTCCAACATTAATCCATCGATCAGTTAGTTGATGAAATGACAGATTAATAAAAATGTTCATCACAGTTTGTTAGAGTCTTCAAATGTCTCCTTCTGTCCAACCAACAGTCCAAAACCTAAAGACTCTTCATTTACTGTCAGAAATGACAAAGACAAGCAGAAAATCTTCACAGTTAACAGGCTGTGACTGTAAAAAACTATTAATTGATGATCAGAAAAGTTTATTTCTGGACCAAATTCATCAATAATCTTCAGTCTGCAGCTCAAAATGTAAAATAAAGTTCAGATTTAAGGAGAAACGAGCAGAAACATCCTCACTGACTCTGCTAAAGAATTATAATAAAATATCTTCAGCGTTAAAATTTGTGATTGGTCAGTTTTAAGAGTGTAGCTTCATGAACCAATCACAGAGCTCCCTGACATCTTTTGTACCTAGCAACAAAGCAAAGTAAGATCCTGATAGGTCAGGACACTCAGGTCCTTAAAAATGTCTTAAATTCACGTTTACTGATTAAAAGACCGTAGAAAGTATCAGCTCGTCTTAAATTCTGTGAATATTCTGTAAATATTTATTAAAGCCACTAAAAGTGTTAAACAGTCTGACATGTAACTGTCCAATACATGTGGACACCCTGACTATTAAAGATTATTAAAGACAAAGTCTGGATTGATTTTAATATCAGTGAATAAAATTCAGTCTGAGAATGTTTTTCTCATTAAGATCTGAGAACTCTGGAGATAATCATGTTTCTATAAGTTAAACAGTTTTGTCGTCCTGCGTTGCGTTCAGCACCTGACCACGTTCGTGTTGGACCGTAAAGACGGGATGATCACAGTGGACGACGGCATCAGACGTCTCCGCCTGCTGGACGCTAAAGGGAAGGTGTGGACGCAGGAGATGTTGCTGCAGGTGGAGGAGAAATCAGTCAGCCTCATCGACCAGGAGACCAAGGTCAGAAATATAATGTGTCCAGACAGTGTTTAGGTTTTGTTGTTTTTTAAGATACAGTTTATATTCCTATCAGCCTGTTTTTTAGGACCCTTGAACGCAGCGCTTGTTTAAACCCTGAGTTTTGTCTTCAGGATGTTTTTTAAAATCTGAACCTTTCAGAACGAGTTGGAGAACTTCCCCATCGGGACGATCCAGCACTGTCAGGCCGTCATGAATGCCTGCAGCTACGACTCCATCTTGGCTGTGGTGTGTAAAGACTCCGGTCAGAGTAAACCCGACCTCCACCTGTTCCAGTGTGACGACATCAAGGTAAACTGACTCTGATTGGTCCATTCAGTTCAACATTTGATTTGTTAATCAGGTGAGCTTCTGCTCTAAATCAGAGCTCAAGGTTGATTAAACTGCAGGTAACCATAGCAACAGCACTTATGCTTCGTTGTAAGTTACCTGTTAACTCATTCAAGGATCCCTGTAACCTCCCCAAGCACCTGTCAGAACCTCTTAGCAACCTTTTCAAGGACCTCCAAACCTCCTTAAGGACGTCTGCAGCCTCCTCAGTCACCTTTGAAACCTCCTCAAAGACCTCTACAGCTTCCCCAAGGACCTCTGAAATCTGTTCAAGGATGTTCATAGGCTTTTCTAAAAACTTTAAACCCCCTCAGGGACCTTCAGAACCTCCATAATGACCCATAGAAACTTCTCCAGGACCTCTACAGCCTCCTGAAGGACATAAGGAACCTTGTCAGGAACCTCTAAAACTCTTTGAAGGACTTCTGCAAATTTCTAAATGACCTCAACAACTTTCAGCATTCATCAAAGCTCCATAAGGACCTTTAGATCATTTCAAGGACCTCTATAATCACCTACTGTATATGTGGAACCTCCTCAAGGACCTCTTTAGCCTTTCAGGGGGCTGTATATCTTCAAGGACATCTGCAAAACTTGTAGGGATTTTGAAACTTCCTGAAGTTTAAATATGATGTAAATAGTAGTGGAGCGAGTATAGAGCCCTGTGGTGCACCATCACTGATTTAACAGTCAATAAAGCCTAAAACACACTACGTTTATGGACACATGAAGGCAGAAATGTTACAAATTTAATGTCTGAACAGGTTTAATGTGTTTTAGTTTCCTCTTAGTTTGTCTAAACTTTATTAAATTAACGTGTCTGTTTGTGTTTTTTTCAGGCGAATCTGATCCACGCAGACGTAGAAAGTGCCATGATTGATGCCAAAGGAGGGAAAGTGAAGAAGAGACCAGAGACGCTCAAGTAAGAACCAATCATCACCATCAGACACGCTCACATTATTCTGCTGACAGCTGATTGGCCGATCTTACCGTCTGTCTGTCTGTCTGCAGGATGATCCTGAAGAGTGATGGGATCATCCCCCCTCCCCCTGCTGCTCCCGCCCCCGAACCACCGGCAACGTCCAATCAGGTGGACGTGAAGAGTCGAGCAGCCGCCTGGTCAGCCTGGACCAATGAGCAGCAAGACTGTGAGTGATGTCACATTGACAGAAGAATAAATACCGTAATTGTTCTCAGATCCTAAATCAATAAATGGTGCATCATACATTTAGCATGCTAACATGGTACGTATGACTTTCTAAATATCACTTATCAGACTAAATATTATTTATACTAAACTGTACAATGAGACCATGTTAATGAGCTAAATAACTAAATGTACTGAACAGACTCAGTGTTACAGTATAACAAACTTTGAATACTAACATGCTAAATGTTACATTTGAAAACATGACTAAACATCCCCTTATGCTAAACTTTAGTAATGTTTTTAGCATGTAATATTTAGCATTTTAGTATTCTAAACATTGCCCAATGCTAAACTTTAGAACGCTAACATGCTAAACATTACATAGAAAAACATCCCTAAACATTGCACCATGCTACCTTTTAAAATGCTAAAATGCTAAATATTATGAATGCTAACATTGCCCCATGCCAGACTTTAGAATGCCAACATGCTAAAATTGGGTTTTTTGATTAAAGCTGAAACAAGTAGAGCTGGTGAGATGTCCTAAAAAGGAGTTAGGGAACAACAACACTTTTCTCTTGGAGCTTAAGGGTTGCAGCGTTTAAATGATTGACAGAAAATTAATGAACAGCCATTTTTAATAATTGATTAATTGTTTTTTGTAAAGTTCCATAGTTTTCTATGGTGGAAAACAGATTTTTTGTGTGTAATGAATATTACAGTCTAACGTGAGGCTTCAGACCTTCAGTCTTTATTTCTGGCTGGAAATCTAAAACTGTAGGTCTGATTGGTTGTTAATGGTTATTGATTGGTTATTTCTCTGTGAGCAGATGAGAAGCAGAGACAGTTGGTGGAGGAGGACGGGCCGGTGGAGATGACCGCAGCCCGAGTGGACCGAGACGTGGTGAGTCCAACATGTCCGTCCGTCTGTCAGGAGAGCAGCTGGTGTCTCAGTGTGAGGACAATTCAGGGACAGTGTGGGACAGTGTTGGACAGTGTTGGACAGTGTGGACAGTGTGGGACAGTGTAAGTGTTGGGACAGTGTGGGACAGTGTAGTGTTGGACAGTGTTGGACAGTGTAGTGTTGGACAGTGTTGGACAGTGTTGGACAGTGTGGGACAGTGTAGTGTGGGACAGTGTTGGACAGTGTGGGACAGTGTGGGACAGTGTAGTGTTGGACAGTGGTGGACAGTGTGGGACAGTGTTGGACAGTGTTGGACAGTGTGGGACAGTGTAGTGTTGGACAGTGTGGGACAGTGTTGGACAGTGTGGGACAGTGTAGTGTTGGACAGTGTGGGACAGTGTAGTGTTGGACAGTGTTGGACAGTATTGGACAGTGTGGGACAGTGTTGGACAGTGTGGGACAGTGTTGGACCAGTGTGGGACAGTGTAGTGTTGGACAGTGTGGGACAGTGTGGATGTAGTGTGGGACAGTGTTGGGCAGTGTGGGACAGTGTGGGACAGTGTTGGACAGTGTGGGACAGTGTTGGACAGTGTGGGACAGTGTAGTGTTGGACAGTGTGGGACAGTGTAGTGTTGGACAGTGTTGGACAGTGTTGGACAGTGTGGGACAGTGTAGTGTGGGACAGTGTTGGACAGTGTGGGACAGTGTGGGACAGTGTAGTGTTGGACAGTGTGGGACAGTGTGGGACAGTGTTGGGCAGTGTGGGACAGTGTTTGACAGTGTTGGGCAGTGTGGGACAGTGTTTGACAGTGTTGGGCAGTGTTGGACAGTGTGGGACAGTGTTGGACAGTGTGGGACAGTGTAGTGTTGGACAGTGTGGGACAGTGTTGGACAGTGTGGGACAGTGTAGTGTTGGACAGTGTGGGACAGTGTAGTGTGGGACAGTGTTGGACAGTGTGGGACAGTGTAGTGTGGGACAGTGTGGGACAGTGTGGGACAGTGTGGGACAGTGTAGTGTTGGACAGTGTTGGACAGTGTGGGACAGTGTTGGGACAGTGTGGGACAGTGTGGGACAGTGTAGTGTTGGACAGTGTGGGACAGTGTGGGACAGTAGACAGAAGATGTAATCAGATGTCAGCTGTAGCTTGATTTAAATGTAATCCCAGTCTGCAGCTCTGAGGGTAAATCTGGTTACATAAAGGAGAAACATCAGAGCAGTGACCTCTGCTCTGTTAGTTCAGGTTTAATCATTAAAACAAACAAACCTGCAGCTCGTCAACATTCTCTGACCGAAGCAAACTTTTATTTTGGCAGCAAATCCTGAACCACATCCTGGACGACATCGAGTTCTTCGTTACCAAACTGCAGAAGGCTGCCGAGGCGTTTAACGAGCTCTCCAAGAGGAAGAAGACCAAGAAGGGCAAAAAGAAAGGACCGGGAGGTGACAGACTTCACAGCTAAAAAAATCGCCTCTGAACCATTTGATCTAAATCAGTCTCTGTTCATCACCTCACAAACTTTTTCCCCTTAATTAGGTTTAAAGTTTTATTTTTATTTAAGAAGGTTAAAAATCAAATCTCTTTCTCGGTGTTGACTTTGCCAAGAAGGCAGCAGAGTCACACACTGGACGTGTCATTTAAACAGGAAGTGTTTGACAAAATGATCAGCAGGAGCATTTTATAATAAAACCTTCAGTGAACTTTTTTTTTCTCTTTCTGTCCACCAGAGGGCGTCCTGACTCTGCGCTCCAAACCTCCCGGTGAGGACGAGTTTGTCGACTGTCTGCAGAAGTTCAAACACGCCTTCAACCAGCTGGTAGGAGGAGCCTCTTCATCATCATCTTCATCTTCAGGTTATATAGAATATAAACATGTTAATACTCAGAGTTACTGTCTGTGTGACCTGCAGGGAAAACTGAAGGATCACATCCAGAACCCGAGCGCCGTCGACCTGCTGCACTTCCTGTTCACTCCTCTCAGGATGGTCAGTTTCATCTGACAATCTACTTCCTGTTTGTATTTTTATCTCGGCTGAATGAACTTGTTTCCTCTGCAGCTCAGATTCAGAAACTTTGAGCTGAAACCTTAAAACATTTTCACAGAATAAAAAAAAGTAAAATCAAATTCACTGTTGGTATAAACACTGCGCGGCCAAAAGTATATGGACAGACAGGCTGTCCACAGATAGAGACAGATGTCCATTTACTTATGGTCAATTCAGAAAAATGAAACTAAAAAAAACCCAAACACTGTAGTCCCTGAAGTTTGAAAGGCTGTTTGACCCTGAACCTGTCCCCCTCCTGTCCCCCTTCCTGTCCTCGTCCCCGTCCCTCCTGCAGGTGATCCAGGCGTCGGGCAGCGTGGATCTGGCTCGTAGCGTCGTGGTTCCCCTACTGACCAGAGAGGCCATCGACTTCCTGCACGCCTCAGGGACGGCAGAGGAGAGACACCTGTGGGTCACTCTGGGGGACGGATGGACCAAATGCAGGTGAGACGGTGGCGGGGTCCGCCACCAGCTGAAACATCTGTACAGCTGCCTTCCTTATCAGTCATTCATTTTTTACTGTTAAAAATAACAAGTGGAGATCTTTTCAACTTAATCGGTGGTCGGTTGAAGAAACATCTGAGGTGAAATATCAGAATAAATTTGATTTCATTTATTTATTTATGTAGAACATTTAAAAAATAAAACTGTAGAAGAAAATGATGAGCAGACTTATTTGATATCTGAAAAGGAACAGGAAGGATCCATCAGTAAATAAATAAATAAATAAAATGATTTATAATAAAAATATGTGTTCATGTTGTCCCAGTCACCAACTGGTCCTCATCACTCCTCCGTGTCTCCTCAGGTTGGAGTGGCCGAAGGATCACTACTTTCCTCCGTGCCTGCTGAAGTTTCGGGACGGCTGGGAGCCTCCGGCGTTGCCGTTGGCGACGCCGTCCAGAGAGCAGGAGCTGACTCAGCTGGCCGAGAGTCTCGCCAACGCCGAGATCCAGAGACAAGAGGAGCTGCAGATGAGACTGGCTCAGGAGGTCCGTGTCCAGACTGCCACACGCACGTTAACGTCCCCGCCGAGCGGCACGTGCCTCATGTTTAATCTACTTCCTGTCTGTCTTTCTGTTTCCTGTCTGCAGTCGGCGGTGCAGAAGTTCCCCCCTGCTGACGGGTACGCCTTCTCCAACTCCTACAAACGCATGCACATCCTGGATCAGGACGCGGCCGTGGCTGCTTTCAAACACGCCGTCAGCCGCCACGTAGACCGGTAACTGTGAGGTCACATGACCACGCCCTGGAGAACTGATCCCACCAATCAGCAGTCTGATCTGATCTTTATCTGTTGATGTACGGACGACGAAACACGACTGATTCATCAATAAATACAGAGAGACAGGCTGAAGTAAACAATCAGGACATAAATGTACATTTACTTATTTCTGTATTTATTTATTTATTTATTTATTTATTTTATTTAATGAAAACAACAACAGTGATGTTACTGTCACACCAGATCAATAAAATCAGATCAGGATCAGATTAAAACCAAAAGTTTTTCATGTTATAACAAACAACACGTTATCATGTGAAAAATGTTATTTTTATACTTGGTAACTGGAAAATAATGATAACAGGAATAAATACTAAAATTAGAACAAAAGCAGAAACAAACAAATCAGTTTTTCTGTTTATGGACGACAGCGTGTTAATATCAGTAAAGAAAAATCAAAAGTTTAATTATAACAAGATATTTTCACTTTATTATGAGAAGAATAAACTTTTCTTGTTATAAAAATATTTATAGAATATTTTAAAACTATTTATCCTGTTAGAACGTGAAACATTTGATGTGATCATTTATTGTTATAACTTAAAAAAAATTTACATTATAACCTGATAACTTTGTCATAACAATAAAGTTTTGTTGTTTTAATAATAAACTTCTTGTTAAAAACAAAGTTTTTACTTTATGAAAATATAAGTTTGTTACATTATGACGTGAAACGTTAATAAATTATCGTGTTAAATGTTTCATGTTCTAACAGAACAAATAGTTCTAAAATATTCTATAAATATTTTTATAACAAGAAAAGTTTCTTCTCAGAATAATGTGAAAATATCTTCTAATTAAACTCTGAGCTGAGATCAAATATTCCTTTATTAGTTCCACAACAGTGTCACAGCAGCAAAGTGGGGAACAAAAATATAAAGAAACATCAAAAAGATATAAAGAACAAAATATAAAAACATAAGAAGAAAAAAGGAACATTATAGACATTTATTGATCAAAATATTTAGTATGATTATAGCATTTACTCCTGTATTTATTATTTAATTGATGAGAAAGACGTGTTTCATCCATAAAATCCTTTTTCTGACTCTTATGTTTATTTCTGATATTTTCTTTTTTTTCTGGCTGATTTGATTTTCACTTCTGAGAAACTTCAAACTGACGTCTTTCAGACTTTTTTTTAATCTCTAAAAACTGAATAATTTTCTGTGAATTGTGCCTTTAACTCTTATTTTTCTCTCAGTAATCTGATCTGAAGTTGGGACACTTCTCCACGGCTGAAACATCGTCAGCGTCAAACTAAAGTTCATGTTTCGTAGCTTCAATCCCAAAATAATTTTCTTTTCTTTTGTTCTTTAGAAAATGTTTTTGTTTTTATTTTTATGAAGTTCACAAACAAAAAGACATTTAAAGTAAAATATTCAGTTTGTACTTCTGATGATGTTACACTGAGTAATGATGTCATAATTACTGACGCTGTGATTGGCTGATGTATTTCAGGAGTTTTGACGCCGACAGCAGAGGCCAATCCAAACTGTTTGCCAAATCTAAATACGACTTTGTGGCGAGAAACAACACGGAGCTGTCGGTCCTCAAAGACGAGGTCGTCGAGGTAAAATGATTCATAATCAGTTTCATACTTCAGGTTAAACATTCACTCTACAACATATTGAATTTTCAAAAGTTGAGCTGATTAAATGTAAATTAAATTCTAAGTTAAAGTCTTGATGTAAGCGTATAATCCCTGACACTCGTCTGTCAGGTTCTCGACGACAGGAAGCAGTGGTGGAAGGTCCGTAACGGCTGCGGGGCGTCCGGCTACGTGCCAAACAACATCCTGGAGATCACCAAAGCAGTGGACATCACGGGCAGAGGAGAGCCCATCTACAGCCACACCATACAGGTAGGACACCGTCACCACGGTGACAGGACGTGTCATCATTAATCCGTCCGTGAGTTTGATTCCGTCTCTGTCTCACCTCCTTCATCTGTTTCATTTTAACTGTCAAAGCTCATGATGCCAAAGAAGGAGTTTGAGTTGTTCAAGGTAGGACGAGTCGTGACGAGTGCTTCTAGTTTTACAGATGTTTCTGTCTGTGTTCTGCTGTGGAACCTTAAAGGAACAGTCTCACATTTCCAACAAATAGCTTCAGCACTAACTGCTGCTAAAACTATAACGTCTCCTTTTTAAACAGCAGCTAACAAGTAAATCAGACGGACCTGAGCTGTGTGATTTGCTTTTCATGTAGCTAAGCTAACAGTTTCCCTCTGCTTCCAGTCTTTGTGCTAAGCTAGGTAAAACATCTCCTTGTGAGGTAGAAATGCCTAGCCTAATGTTGGGTATGCTAACTGTTTATAGCTACTTCTAGGAAAAAATATCACCTAACATTAGCTTTAAACCCTTGTTGATTATGCTAATTATATCTCCCTGCTTATAGTCTTTGTGCTATGCTAGGCTAAACACATCCCAGTATAACCTCAGTTAGCTACAAACACCTGCCATAGCATCAGATATGTTAGCTGTTAGTCGCTACAAACACTTAGCATGACGTTGGGTATGTTTACTGTTTGTAGCCACCATCAACATCATGTAATATTAAATATAACAAATATTTGTGGCTACACTCGCTAACAGTTTCCTGCTTCTGCCTCCAGTCTTTGGGCTAAGCTAGACTATAACACCGCTTAGCTTCAAACAGTTACCATAACAACAGCTGTAATGTTTGTAACTGTCATTAAATAAACACCTAACATCATGTTGATTATGCTAGCTGGTTTGTAGCTATACTGGCTAACATTTTCCCTCTGCTTCTAGTGTTTGTGCTAAGCTAGGCTAAACATGTCCAGTCAATCAAAATCAAATAAATAAGTAAACAACAGCAACAACAAGTAAATAAATAAATATGGCTGTGAAATACATCCTGAAATAAATCAACAAATTAGACAATAAATATATAAATGTAAATACAAGTGAATTAATAGAATTAAATAAAAGGGTTGTTTTTATTTATTTCAGGGGACTTTGTCATAATGCTGCATTTATTTATTCTCCTGAAATAAATAAAAAAAATCGTATTACTTATTTATTTAAATTTACATTAATTTGTATATTTATTGCCTCATGTATTTATTTGATATGAATATTTCTGTATGTGTTTATTTAATATTGGCGCTCCGTAGGTAAGATGGCCGATAGGATCATGGTGAAATGTCAGACTGTTCCTTTAAGTGTTTTTTAGGATTTGTTCTGTATGTTTTAGTGAATTATTGGATCCTGAACTCAGGTTAAAGTTGATTCTTAGTATGTTTAGTTTCAGAGTTTCCCTGCAGTCAGTTTGCTGTGAAGAAAACATTTTGTTTCATCGTTTCATTACCACCATCTTGTTTTATGTTTCATTTTTCATTTCACATTTCCAGCAATTACTGGGCGAGTTAAACGAGGTAAAGAAGCAGCAGACGTTCAGTTTCACTTCAGTCTGTGAATGTTTGTGTGATGCTGTGAGTCGCTTTGTCAACATGAACTGTCTCCTGTCAGAAACAGACCACCAGGACAGACTACGTCCCCAGTAAACCAGTCGTCACGCCGATGCCTCCGGCTCCCACGCCGCCCCCTCCGGCCCCCGCCAGGCTGCCCACGCCGCCGCTGCCCCCTCCGGCCGCCGAGCCTGCCAAACCGACCGCCGGCGGGAACGCGGTCAGCCGCCAGAACAGCACCACGTCCAGCGACAACGGCAGCGTCACCATGAGGGATCACGGCAACCAGAAACCGGCGCCCGCCAACCGTGAGTCCAGAAAAGTCTTAATGAGAGTGACGTCTGATGGGACAGTTTGTAAACTGCAGAAAACTTTTCTAAGCAACATTTCAAATATCAGATGTCCATTCATGTCTGTTCATGTCTGTTCATGTCTGTTCATGTCCGTTCATGTCCGTTCATGTCCGTTCATGTCCGTTCATGTCTGTTTATGTCTGTTTATGTCCGTTCATGTCCGTTCATGTCCGTTCATGTCCGTTTATGTCCGTTCATGTCCGTTCATGTCCGTTCATGTCCGTTTATGTCTGTTTATGTCTGTTTATGTCTGTTTATGTCCGTTTATGTCTGTTTATGTTTATGTCCGTTCACGTCTGTTCATGTCCGTTTATGTCTGTTTATGTCTGTTTATGTCCGTTTATGTCTGTTTATGTTTATGTCTGGTCACGTCTGTACACTGATGTGTTTTTCTGCTGCTGCTCCTTGTCGCCCCCTGCAGGCAGGAAATCCAACATGGAGGAGGTTCAGGACGAGCTGATGCACAGACTGACTCTGGGTCGCAGTGCTCAGAAGAAGTTTCAGGTTCCGTCTCGCAGCAGCAGCAGCCTGCCGTCCGTCAGCATCACGTACGACTCGTCTCCGGACGACGTCAAAGCCTGGTTAGAGGCCAAAGGCTTCAGTCCAGTGTGAGTCTCTGCAGGACAAATCTACAGTCTGTGGGTTAAAGCTGGAGTCATGTGATCGCCATCTGTCTGCCACAAACAGGAACCGTACATGAAAAATTCAGAATGAAGAAGTCAGAATTATAGAATTATACAAAGTCACGATAATGAGAATGAAATATAACACATGAAATCAAAATGATGACTGTTTGAATTAAAGTTTCACTTTTTAAAAGTCAGAAAATCACGTAACAGACGAACAAGATGAAAACAAGGCAACAAGACAAAACAGACGGAGACTCTGTGGTGGAGAAAAACTGAGGTTCAGTTAGCTTTGCATAGAAACAGTCAGTAAAAATGTCCTTCAGAGGACGACGCTAACTGGTACGACACTAGGTGTGTGTCCAGGTGTGTGTCCAGCTATGTCCAGCTGTGTGACCTGACTGTAGCCGTGTCCTCTGTGCAGAACCATCACCAGCCTCGGTGTTCTGACCGGCGCTCAGCTGTTCTCTCTCAACAAGGAGGAGCTGAAGACGGTTTGTCCCGACGACGGCGCTCGAGTCTTCAGCCAGGTCACCGTCCAGAAGGCGGCGCTGGAGGTGGGTGTCACACCTCAAACATGATGTCACCAAAACACCTTCACCTTTCCTCTTACATTTGAGAAGTTGCTTTATTTTGAAAGGGTTTTTTAGGAGACGACCTTGATAGAAAAATGATCAATAATTAAAGAACTGAAGGTTGATCAGCTGTGAAATGATGCGTCAGAGTAAAGTTTGATTTCAGTCCAGTTTGTCTCCATGTCGTTGTGACGGCTCCATAGCTGATTGTCCTTGATTGGACAGAGCTACAGATGTTTCCTAGCAACCGTTTTCTACATCACTGAAGTCTTCATCAGCTGAGACATGTCTGAAGGGTTGTCTTCTCTGTCTTTAAGCTTTCTGTCCCAAACTCTGGCGAGGTCGCGTCTGTCGTTTTACCAACTCAGTTTAGATGAAGCCACGCCCACTTGTGTATGATGAAAGCTTGATGTCATATGACAGCCAATCAGAGTCTACGGTTACGATGACAGGCGATATGAGACAGTGAACTTGATTTGATATAATTGTAGATGTTACTTCAGAAGTTTCATCGTACAGAAGTGGGCGTGGTTTAATCTAAAGTGGGTTGGAAAGACGATCGACGCGGCATGGTCTGGTGTGTGGTGTCTATCTCCACCTGCAGGTCTTCTTCTGACCCTCCTTTGATCTTCTGACCGTGTCCACACTCGTTCATTCAGGTATCGTGTTCACAGACACGCGTCCACGCCTTCGTTCTGTCGGCCAGGACGGGAGACTCGTCGTTTTCTGGTTTTAACATCAGATTTTTGATGTTTTGATGGTAGAAAGTAAAGATGTGAAGAGAGAAGCTGCAGATCGAAGCAGACGTCTGGACTCGAGTCCTGAATCTGACAACTTTACACTCGAAAGACTCACAAATGACCTGAACACTAGTTAATATTGACTTGGACTCAGTTGGAATGACTTGACATCCTCCTGCTTGACTTAGGACTCAGCTGACTTGACTTGGGACCAGGACACCATCGTCTTCATTTGGGTCCTGCTGGTCTTGACCTCTGTCTCCAGTCGGGACTAAACTTTCTTGACTCAGAACTTGTTGGTCTTTAATTTGGACTTTGGTTTTGACTTTGACTTGGTGGTTTCATAGTCAGGACTTGAGACCTGTCCCACGTCTGCGTTCCTCTCTGATCGTCCCCTGTTGATCTTCTCGTCCCGTCTCTGGCCGTCAGAATGAAGACGTTTCATGTATAGCAGCATTTTAAGGTAGCGCCAGTATTTGTCCTCCTGCTGTGGCTGAAGTCCTCCTTAACGTCCCTGAATGAACCGACACCAGAATGTCCCCCCCTCCCTTCCTGTTGACCTCTGACCCCGTCCTCCACCCCGTAGAGACCAGGATGTAGATCTTGTCTTGGCTGAAATGAGATCTTAAGAGTCAAACCTGTCGTCTGTGTGCTAGCTTAGCTTCATTAGCAGTCAGCTAACTGTACAAGTTGTTCCAACATGGCCGCCCCAGAACAAACACCGTCAACAACACGCGTCTTTAAAGGAAGTCATCGTTTTTTACAACCTGCTTCTTGTTTTTGTCCAAACAGAAAACGGGACTCTGATCATTTTAGGTTCTGAATCTGTATCGAGAATAAAGAAATGTTATTGGAACATCTGTACATTTAACGGTTACCATGACAACAGGAGAAATCCAGGTTGTACAAAAGCTGAATTTTCCTTAAAGAATTGATCTGAGATTGAATTTGTGTTTCATCCTGTTGGTTTGTAGTTGATGAGATTCTTACAAACAAAGAAAAGACGATTCATTTTGGTTTGACAACTTTCTTTTTTCTGCAACAAGTTCAAATCTTCAAAAGGTCAAAAGGTCAAAACGTTCTGACTCTCAGCAACACAAACAACATGAAGATGTCAAATTATCTGTAGAGGTGAAGTTTGATTATTTCAAAGATCGTCAGTGTCACACTGATCAATATGAAGTATTGATCAGTCACCCTCGGTAAGTACAAACTATTGATTAGTCGTGGGGATCTGTGGATCAGCTTTGACCGCTCTGACAGAATCTGCAGCTGGTCCGCACAAAGACGTCGACAACAGCTGGAAAAAAAAACTTACAACACAAAATCAAACGAATCAAACTGGAGACAAAATACATAAAAAATCATTTAATACATGTAAAAATACAAACAAAATGAATAATAAAATGATAAATACATAAATAAAATGAAGTGTCAGTGTGTGTTTAAGGGGTTTTTTCTTGTAAATGTACAACTTTAATCTCACAGAACAATAACAATAATAATAATGATAATAATAATAATAATAGTACTGCTGCTTACTGTTTTAATCTGAGTTTTTTCCTCTGAATATTAATATTATATTTTTTTTAACCTACACTGTCCTGTCTTCTATTTGTTTATATTTTAACATTTATTGTTGCAAATTAGTTTTTAATTTTTTAATTTTTCATTTATTTCTGTATTTCTACATTTTCTCTCTACTTCTGTATCATTACGTACATAAAAAACTACTATTACTGCAACATGGAATTCATTTAGTCCTGCATTTGCATTTATTTTATTTATGTATTTATTTTTTGAAATTCTGTTTTTATTATTTTTTTAAAACATCATCAGTATTTATTTGCTCGTATTTTCCTGCCGTTCAAACGCTGACTCAGCGGTGTGACTCGTCTTTGTGCGACCAGTTTCAGAGCGCCCTGACAGCGCTCCGTTACCCAGCATGCCCTGCGGCTCCAGCAGCTGACTCATGCTGTAGATGTTTTCATGCTGGTGCTCTTCACAGCTCCCAGCGGCTCCAGCAGAGTCTTCCTCCCTCCTGGCTGAGTTTACATGGAGGCTGAGGCCCATTTAAAGACAGCCAGCGCCGCTCGCCTCTGATTGGCCCAACAGAAGATTTTCTCTTCTTATTTGCCGATAAAATCTTCTGATTTTAGACGCAGTCAGTCGCTTCAGAGGATTTCCAGTGAATGTTTGTGTTTCCTGTCTAACCAGCTGTTTGTCTCTGCTTCTCCGCTCTGTTTCCTCCTTTTTTTCTTTTTATCTTTTTGTTTCTTCGTCTTCTTTCTCTGCAGAAGAGTTCAGGCTCTGAGCTGCAGGAGATCATGAGGAGGCGGCAGGAGAAACTGGCAGCCAGCACCTGTGATTCAGGGGTGGAGTCTTTTGACGAAGGCAGCACCCACTGAGCTCCTCGTCCTCCTCCTCCTCCTCCTCCTCCTCCTCCTCCTTTCATTTTTATTCTTTCCTCACTGCAGCCTGCTGTTTTCTCACACTCTTGCTCCTCAGGCTGCTGCCGATCACGCCAAGTTTGTGGAGATCATGCGGCGCCGGCAGGAGCTCCTCAGCTCGTCCCCATAAAGAAACGACCGACCAGCCGTCGGAAAACGTTCGAACCACAGAGAGAAAATTCTGCCATGTTTGCCTGAAGGTCATGTGACTCTGGACACCGTTTTCTGTCCTCCACCAGAGATCTGATGGTGTTTCTGTAAAAAAATAAAAAAAATAAAGCTGCTCAGTCGCTCATTTTCCAAAGCAAAGCCGCTCAGTATTAAAGTCAGAACGGCTGCTGGTCGTCAGCTCCAGTCTGTGCCTCATCAATCAGTTATCAATCAATCTGTCCATCATTTTCTCAGTTAATCAATGAATTAATCCTGTCACAATCTTGTCAGTTGAAAAATAGGACCTATTTTTCAACTAGTGATCAATCAGGCAATAATTGATCGGTTGTTTGCTCCATAAAATGCCTGAAAAGTCCACAACTCAAAGATATTCAGTTTTTATTTTTTTTATTTAAAAAATGAATTTAAAATGGATAATCGATGGATCATTAACTGTGATCATAAATAAACTGGAGGATCAAACTGGAGCTGGTGGTTCAGAGAACTGACGGGTTGATGTTTGTACAGAAAAAGAAAAGAAATCAAATGAATGTTGGCTTCATTATATTGTAGGAAAATACAAACGTAGACAGATGAATATAAATGTAGATTTCAGATTCTTTTATCTGAGAGACGATAAGAACAACAGAATGTAATCCTTTTATTTAACGGTGATATCTGAAGTATCAATAAGTTCATTTAATTAATAATAAACAAAAGGTTTAAATAATTCAAAGTTGAAATGCACAAGAACTTTCTAATAATATCTAATTTATGAACATGATGTGGTTTAGATTTAGAGACACAATCAGATTTGTTGAGATGAAGTTTATTAGATTTGCTGATTTTGGAGCATTTTTGCACAATAAAATAAATAAAATAAATAAATCAAAGAGTAAATGTTTGTCTGCTGAGACCACTGAAGAATCAAACCTGTCGATTCAGAATCAGTTTGATCAATAATTTTCCCAGACAGACGGGATAATCCCACTGTTACCATGGTGACTGTGCTTCCTTCAGGCTCCGCCCACAAGCAGCAGGTTGTCTCAAACAAAAAAAGTCCCGTTATCGTTAATAAAACGCGTCATTGTAATGATTGATTATCTGCAGCAGTTTGACAGTGATTGATGATATAAAACAGGCGATTGATTTTAACGACTGTTTCCATGGAGATCCAGAAAGATGTTTATTTCTGATATAATGTTTTTATCTTCCTGATACCCTAACTTATTGTATCAGCTGATCCTGAGTCCTGATCTACAGCAGTGAGCGATTTCACATGATCTTTTTCCTAACGTGATAAGTTTGTTTGTTGTAATAACATGAAAATATTTTGTCACAACAAAGTTTTCATGTTATAATTTCATTCTGCTCTGGTTTTCTGACGTGTCAGCAAAACGCTGCCGTAATGACCTGAAATGAGCAGATTAATTAAGTATGTAATTATTATTTTTAACAGCTGTAAACTAATTGATCCTGTTTGGATCAATGACTCAGGTGTACTCGCTGATACCTGCAGATTTTCAGGTCAAATCAGAGACATTTTCCAGTCGAATTATTGAATCAGAACAAGTTTATTTACTTAAAGCTGGTGAGATCAGAGGTCATATTACACACCACAATCTGGATCAGTCTGGGTCACTCCGGGTCCGTCTGGGTCCGTCTGGGTCCGTCTTGGTCACTCCGGGTCACTCCGGGTCACTCCGGATCACTCCGGGTCACTCCGGGTCACTCCGGATCACTCCGGGTCACTCCGGGTCACTCCGGATCAGTCCGGATCAGTCTGGGTCACTCCGGGTCACTCTGGGTCACTCCGGGTCACTCCGGATCACTCCGGATCAGTCCGGGTCACCGTCTGTTGTAACCTTTTACTTTTCTTTTTAATTTAATTTTAATTTGTTCGTGCCGGACACGAACTTCCTGTAAACTGTCAAATAATCAGAAACTCTTCATCTGTAAATGTCGTCCTGCTAAAATCAGCTAAAAAAATCAGCTAAACTAAAATCTGTTTAGAAGTTTGTCAGAAAAAAAAAAAAGAAAAAACTGAGAAAACAAACAAAAACATCAGAAAGTAAAAGTGAATTTTTTCGCCAACACAAACGACACCACAACTGTTTTTTTGTGTTTTTTAAAGAGTTTGTATGAAGCAGCCTGAAGCACCAGATCATAAACTAGCTGGAGAAAATGTTATATATAAAATATAAATATGTATGTATATGCTTGCATATAAATGTACACAAATCAGCCAGTATGTTCTTTACTCACTGTGGCATCGATCGTATTGATTGTATTGATTTAGTTTTTTCCACGTCTGCTCTTAAACGTCTCGGACCAGTTGGAGGTCGAGTGTGAAGGAAGAAAAACTGTGGAGGAAAAATGAGACGTGAAGCACGACGCTGTAATTAGACTAACGAGTAAAGTTTAGTGAACAAACTGGTCTGTAGAAGCCAATCAGAGGAGAATCACTGCAGAAAAACGTCTGTTTAGTTTTCATGGTGCCTTTTTCCATTAAAATCTGCTCGTTCTGCAATAAAACATTTATAAAAATCACGTCATGTCGTCCAGAGTTTGTTTCCAACATCAACACTTTAAATCTGTGGACGGTTCACAGTGACGTTTACTTGTTCTTTGGTAACTTTGATCATTTTTACCAGTTCAGACATGTTGAATGACAGAAGTTATTTAAAAAGCATCTGAATTTATGTTCATTTAAATATTAGATTCTTTATAAAAGACTTTACAGGAGTTTGTTTAAATAAAAACAGATCATGTGGCCCTTCAGTCCCTCTGCAGGGGCTCCCTGTGACTTTGGCTGAGAAATTCAATGTAAATGAATAATGTCTGTTTTAAACATCTTAATTTTTATTGTAGATCTGCTGTAAAGACCAAAAAGTTGTGAAGGTAAGATCATTTACTTTTCTTCTTTACATGAACTTAAATCTTTGTGAAGTGAAAGTAAAGGATGTTCAAAGTTTTTATATTTTCAGTTAAATTTCATTTTCAGGCACCAAAATACTGAGAAATTAAACTTGCTGTATTTTTATTTCTAAAGCTCAAAGCTTGAAGTTTCTCTGAAGAAGAAAAGTAAATCATCTCAACTAAAGATTACAGGTCGGCAAAACTTTTTAAAGTTTACTTCAAAAATTCAGAAGTTTGAGTTTGTTTCAAAACTTAGAAATCTGCTGCAGGACGCTGTCTTGAAATTTTGAGTTGTTTCATTTTTTACAGTGTAAAGTGAGTCTTACATTCTCCAACTGTAAAAATATTTAGCCTATAAATCATCAGCTAATAGTCTCGTTAGCGATCAGACGTGACTCGTGTTTCACTGTGCAGCTGTTATCATAAAATATGTCTCCATTTTTTATTAAAGTTTGATCCAAAATCTCTTTTCAGATCTTTTCCTCAAAGTTTGAGTTTGTTGAGAAGTTGACAAAAACTGATTTTTTTTATTCCTTTTATTTTGAAAGTCAGCCTGGATGTTGCTGTTTAGAGTAATAATCGATTAATCGTTGCAGTTCAGAGCCGGTGTGTGAAAAATGAACTTTATTGCAGCGTCATAGTTTGACACGTTGCTGATGTCGTATATTTGTAAAGGTGGGATAAATTGCTCATATTGTCTGTAAATAATTTGAATTAACTTAATAACTGATGACAAAAAACTACATTTGTTTTTTATTTGTTCATGTGAGAAACAAAATAAATCTGATTATGCTGCATGTTTTTAAAACTGTGGACACAAACAGGACAAAGCATTAAAAATGACTAAAATTTTGTGCCTGAAATCTCCTCAGATCATAAAATATCAAAAAAAAGAATAATTATGTTTTTAGTGTCACTTATTAAACTCCAGCTCCATTTATAAAAGAGATTTTTTTTCCTACAGAAACTGAAACAGGACAAACGTAACTGCAACATTTTATTTTGTTCCAACACGCACACACATTAAAACTCTGTGACAATGATCCGACTTCCAGATCATCCCTCAAATTTTAAGTGACACAATGCACAAGAAATGGCACCAATGACGTACAAGTTTGACTGGACAAACACTAAGCAAGAGAAAGAATTGTAGAAGAGTGTACAGTGCTGAGCATTCGGACATTGTCTGCAGGTCGGCTGTCGCTGTTTTTATCTCCCAAGTGTTTTTTTTTGTTTGTTTGTTTTTTCTTTTTCTTTCCAACAGTCGTACCAAAGTGCGTTTCTCCTCTGGCCACAGACGGGTTCTCCGCGACGTTCTCCCGAGTCTCCAAACGTCCAGAAAAGCCCGAGCTGTCGTAGTGATGAGAGAACTTCTGGCTCAGGTAATGATGATTCACATATACAACAACTTTTAAAAAACAAACCTCTAAAGCAACATTTCCACAAGAATTACTTTGTCATGACGAGTAGAAACAGAATAGTTAAGCAGTAGTAGTTATGTACAGTACATCTGATATCTAATAGTGAAATGAAACCTATTTCAGATCGAGTGGCGACCGAACCAACGAACAGGTAAAGACTTCAGGTGTTTGAACCACAAGGCCACAATGACGAATCATTTTACAAATCAACACTGAAGTGTCCAACGGCCGTCTCACACACATTCATTGATTTAGTCCTTTTATTCTCCAGATTAAATACAAGGTGTCGTCAAAATAACAAAACTGCAGGCAGAAGAAGCTTTTCTCTCCTTTTTAAAATTAATTTTAGGACTTTTATCTTTTTTTAAAAATGAGAAAAACTTGTACAAAAATTTGTGGTCAAACAATTTGGGCAAAATATGATATTTTGATACTCAGGAGTTTTACCAAACAGTTGGTTTGCAAAATTAACTGATCAGTTTGTATCAAAAGGCCAATATGACAAAATGTGATTTAACATAGAAACTTTTCCTTTAAAGTCCAAATAAACCAGCATCCAGGTTCCATACTGACACATATTGGAACAGAATCGGCAGGTGGAACATGATGGAACTGGATCTGAATGTTGAAAAGCGGGCGTTGCTAGCTAGCTCTAGCTAACTCTGTGCCACTAAAAGTTGATTGATTGGATTTTGATATAAAAATACAAAGATTATTGTTTTTAAAAAGGGTTAAAAAGTCATTTTCCATCTCATCTTAATCTGGGAAATGGAAAGACAGAGGACCCAGACACAAGCCCTGTGGGACTCCAGATTTAACAAAAATAAGATGGAGAAAAATAATGGACCCAGACACGAGCCCTGTGGGACTCCAGATTTAACAAAAATAAGACGGAGAAAAATAACGGACCCAGACACGAGCCCTGTGGGACTCCGTGTTAACTGTGTAGTGTTAAATCTGTGCACAAAATGACCTGGGAAGTGATCTAAAATAGTAAAAAAGGCATTTTTCATTTTTTCTAGACTTAAATTTGAATCTAGTGTTGCGGGTGATACACCAGATTTTCAAAATTATAACGAATATGTGGAGTTTTTCAACAAATCTTGATATTTACTTGATATCACGATATTTTGGTATTTGTGTGCACTGTAACAAATTTTGAGATTAAAACAAAACTTGTAGGGATGCAAAACCAAAATTTGGGTTTAAATGTCCATTAGACTTTACACACTTATAATTACATGCTTCAGTTCTTTTATCACAAATTAATCACAAGGTGGCCAAAAATAATCCAAACAATCAATTATTTGGTTGTAATTACAGTTATGGTCAATTTTGATTGTTTAGATTTTTAATTTGTTAAAATAATGACAAATTTAAATCCTTATTTTGCAGATTTTTATATTTTCCTGTGAAACAGGCAGAATTCTTGTGAGACGGTTTCTTAATACAAAAACAGGTTGAGAAATTCAGTTAATTAAAATGAAACAAAAGTTAATAAAAATCCTTTATAATCTGTATTTATACTCAGTCTTCACCACAGTGACAAATTTTCTACAAAAAACTGCCTGTTAGTCAGATTTGTTTTGGTGGGAGGAGTCTGTTGGCAGTAAATTTAAACATATAAAAAGTTAAAATTCAGACTGAATCTTTTATTGGACCTTTAATGTGTCTCCTGTGTGGAGACCAAACAGAAAAGCCTTTGGACTCTTATTTTGACGACACCCTGTATGTACTTCCTGTATGTAGAAGTTGAATGAGGTCGACCACTCTCATCTGTGCAGTAGACATTCTCTACAGTCATGGAGGAAAGTGAGAAACCTGGAGTTTTCTTTTGCCCTTCAAGTCACATGTTCAGTAAAAAGATGGAAAATGAGCGAAACTAAATGAACCAACAGACACGAAGCTTCAGAAAACGTCGTCACAACTATTTTCTGTACAGAAGTCGTGTGTTTAAGACAGAGAGCAATGAGGTCGGCCCGAGCCACCGCTGGATTTTAACTCTTTAATGTTCACATTCACTGATTTTCTCACATCTGAAGGCTTTTCAATTTCAAAATGTCCGTCTGGTATTTTGGTGCTTTTATCCCCAAAGTGACACAAAACAAAAATCTTATTAAAAAAACAAACAAATTTTTAGGAAACCAAATACCAAAACTCTGAGTAGCAAATGTACAAATTTACTGCAAACTTACTTTTTATTTTGGAAAAAAAAGTGTAGGTGTGCAGTGACAGATTTTTCCTCCTGTACCAAACCTTTAGATTTTTAGGGCACAAAACCAAAACTGAGGCACAGAACTCGGATAAATGTACCAAATTTTATCGACATCAATTATAATTTTTTGGCATTCAAGTAAAACATTTACTTGAACACCAAATTCTAACATAATCTTAAATATTCATATATAAACTTTTGTAATTAAAACAAATTTGGGGCCACTACCTTACAGTGTTGAACCAAACGTGTAATACGGAAATATTTCAAGTTCTTATTAACAAATCGGTTTTTCAAATTTTAAAATGTCCTTCTTACATTTTGGTGGTTTTATCCCAAATGAACCCAAATCAAAAAAAAAATCCACCAAATATTCTGATTATAGAATCTGATGGATGTGTTACCAAATCTAACATTTTCTAAAGTAACGTTGGTGATGTCATAACTTCGTTATGATCACAACAGATTTGTGAGAACGTGACAAAAATATTAAAGAAAATTTATTTATAAAATTTTGGGTTTGTGGTACAAAAGCAGATTTGAGGCAGTAACACACGTTTAGTGTTTGTTCAACTAAATTTGGTGACAAACTTTGTGGGACATAAAACATTTTAAGACTTTTTGGGGCACGAAGGCGTAAAACAACATAAAAAACATAAAAAAAAATGTATTTTCATCTTAAACGTTGTGTCTTTTAGAATATTTTGGTGTTTGGAGCCACAATACCAACATGTTGGCATTTAATTAAACATCAATTTAAATATCCGTAAACAAATCTTGGAATGAATTGTCAGATTTGCTCTCTCTGTATATTCAGGTTACAACAGACCGTGTTGGGGCAGAAAACCTCTGAAGATGAATTAAAGTTTAATATTTGGGGCTTTTTCACAGATTTAACTACAAGAAAATCACTGAATGTGAAGTTAAAACGTTTTCTGTCACTTTTCTATTTGAATTCTCTGTTTGTGATCATATTTGCAGTTTGACGTGTTGATAATTTGATGGAAGAGATTTTGGGCTCGGGCCGTCCTGCAGATATGCTGAGCAGATATGTTTCTGTCGTTCCCCAAATCCAGCGATGTTAACGTGGAACCTGATCTGTCAGTAGAACCTGTGGGTGGTTTTGGCAGCTCAGAGTCTCTCCTCTGTCACATTTGATCCGTTTCTCTGGATTGTTGCAGCCGATGAAGATCACAAACCTCAGAGGGTAAAAAAAACCTCTGCGCTGGTCTAAAGTCTCTCTACGTCTTCAGATGGACATCCTCCGTGAGAAAGAGCGACGCGGCGCTCAGGACGGGACGGGACGCGGCGGTACAGTTCGTCCTCGGCGGTCAGCAGCAGAAACTCTTCCCTTCTTCAGTCTGTCAGCAGGTCAGGCAGCTCCGAGGCCTCAGTGCAAATACAAACTACAGCTCTACGACCACAGTCTCTACGTCTAAACTGGCCTCTGACGCGCCCGACCGCCGCCGGACAGGACGGGACGGGGCGGGACGGGACGGCAGCGTGAGGCACTCGTGTTTCCACAGAAAGGCGTTTGTTCCCCTCAGCTGTTGGTTTTTGTGCCCTTTATTTAGTTCTTGTGCAGACCCAGCAAACATTCAGACGTTTAACGGACGAAGTCGAGCAGCATTTAGTGACATTAGTACCAAAAACCGTTTCTGTTAAAACACTTTCTGAAGACCAAACCTCCGACTGCAGCCCGATTTTCTGACTTTTTTACCAAAGCATCTCCAAGCAGGATGTTTTTACTTATTAAAAATCTAACAAATCAATTAAAAATCAGCTTGAAGAGGCCGAAACACTGAATTTTGTGCTCATGTTTGCAGATCTTCATCCTTCGTCGAATGCTTGCTGGGTATTTCCGGTGGGTGTGGCCTGTGCAGCGGTCCTGGCAGCTCGTCAGCATGTCAGATGATAAGTCGCTCCCGTGTTCGGGACGTTTGGCAGTGTCACGTCTCAACCTACCGCCTTCGACTCCGGCGTCGGGGGGGAAAAAGCCAGGAAAGCTGCACACAGCGGAGAGGTGAACGCTGTTACCGGAGCTAAAAAAACTAACGGATGATGATGATGATGATGAAGATGATGATGAAGATGATGAAGCGGAGGAAGAGGCCAGTGTGCTTGCTGGTTTTTTTTTCTTTTTCAGCGACTCCTGAGATTAAAAAAAACAAACAAATCAAAACAAAAAACCAAACTGCTGACTCAGCTCCACCGACTCGTCACCTCACGTCGTCTGAACGAGGACGGACACAGTGTAAGACATCCAATCACAGGACGGAGCTGGTTAACCCACTCCTCCCGGTCCAGAGGGCAGGTTGTGGTTCAACATGTTGGTCAGTCAGTCAGTGAAGGCTCCTTAAGGCAAATCTCCATCCCCATGCTCTAACACCAATTCAAACAAAAAACTGGGTTCTTTTTTTCTCTTGTGCCGTCGAGATGTTCTGCTGTTTAGTTTTTTGATTCTGATGATGAAGCGGGTCTTCTTCTGCAGAGAATGGATGCCTGAAGCTCAGGAGGTCGGGCGAGTTCGCAGCCTGCAAGACAACGACGAGGGAACACGGTCAGTGTGTGTCGCTCTGCAGGTTTCACACAGTTGATTTTGTCATCGTCTTTTCAGCCAATCAGAACCAAGCATGTGACCTCACAGGACACTGAAATTAAAGGTACCTTCCACATTTTTTTGTAAACTTCAGTAATCTTTATTTTATGGTTCCGTAATGTCTTAATAATTAAATTTTTTAATTAGTCATTTTACAATACTTTCCAATACGTTTGCAGTAAAACTGGAATTTGGTATTTTGTTTGTTTTTAGATTTTGATTTAATAATAATAATAATAATATTTTTCTGTATAATAACTGCAGACTTCTTTCAGAAAAATATCAGGAAATTGAGTCACCCAATTAATCATTCATAATCAGTACATAAACATGTCATAAATGGTTTATAACACACTGTAATATGTTGTATATGTATCGTGGCCTCTGATTGGCTGCTGTCAGCTGTGACTCACGTCTGTCGGAGCCTCCTTCATTATGTCTTGCTGGCGTTCTCGTAGATGACGTCGGAGGTGATGGACTGCTGCTTCTTCTTCTGCCACATCAGCAGGACGCACTGATGGATGAACACGTACTGCTCCTGCACCCGGGGCGAGAGACAGAGAGAGAGAGACAGAGACAGAGAGGGCACACCTGTGAGCTGGGACAGCCAATCAGAGACGAGAGCTGAAGGTTTAACAGCGTTTTATTCAGTCAGACTCACATGGTGACCAAAACAAAAAGAACAACCAGAACATGTGCAGCAGGAGAGCTTTGCATTCTGGGATACTGAGTTCTAGAAGGAGACTGACTGCAGGTCTGATCTTCTGGGATTTATATTGAATATTGGGATAAAAAACTTTATCAATACTGAACCAGACTGCAACAATATCTACTGTGATATTACAAAGTTAATTATTTTATTTAATTATTTTATTGTGTTTAATAAAATGATGATTTCTGACTTCTGTGTTGTTTTTGTTTTGCAGTTTTTAAATAATTCAAACATTCTTTGCACATGTTCAGGTCGCGTCTGCTGCTTCTGTTCGATCTTATTAAAAACTAAAACGAATTAATTAATTAAAGGAAACAACGTCTTTAACGCTCCCTCATGTGGACGTCGTCCTGCTCACTGATTCTGTTCTGTGTGTTCGTCTCACCTGCAGAACAAACCAACCACACAACTGAAAATGTCCTCAGTCTGTCCTCCAAACGGTCTTTCACTAGTTTTTGTACAGTAAATCTGTAAATATGTGAAATAAAGGAGCTGTGACCTCAGTCTGGACCATGGACAGACGGTGTGAACGCATCTCAGACACCATCCCCAGGATGTCTGCAAACTCATGTTCTCTGATGTGCTGCATGAGACGGTCCAGAGCGATGAAGGTCCCCGTCCTGCCGACTCCAGCGCTGAGACAGAGACAGAGACAGACAGACGATCATCAGACAGAAAAGCTCTGCTGTTATTATCACAACCACTCGGTCCATCAGTCAGGACGCCACCACAACAACATAATGGACATGACATCATCAGTCAGTTTTAATGTCTCTTCCTGTCAGGAGGAGACCTGCTCGTCCAGCTCGTCCTGCTCGTCCTGCTCTCTGACTCAGAGTCTCTGATCTGATCATTAAAGCTTCCTGGACAGATGCAGGTTAAATAAACGCTGATTTATGAGCCGACGATGAAGAAACTAACAGCGTTCAATAAACATCAGCCTCACTAATCAAACTGACTTTTAAAGGTTTCACTTCCTGTTTCAGACCAGATAACATGTCCACAACTTTGTTGTTGTTCTAAACAAAATGAGTTTATTTTATAAGTTCATTTGAACTAGTTTTACTTTGAGGTTTTACAGGTCTGAGGATCATCTGATGGCAACATGAATAATATCAGCAGCTCATAATAAAGTCAGAAATCTTTCATTTGACTTGTTGACACTAAAACTTTCAATCTTTTATGTTTATTGTTGCTCTTTTTTTTCTTTATAATTATCAACACATTTTTTTTAAACTAAACTAAAGTCAAGCCCATCAGTTGGTGTTCGATGCTAACTGCTAACTGTACCATCCTGTTAATATCCTGACATGATACATGTTGCAGTTAAACATCTAATAATTGTTTTGTCTGTTAATTAATGTAATAAACCTGACACAAACATGCTAACTGTACACATGCTAACACGTTATGTGTTTACATTCAAAAATCCAGTCCTGATCAGATTTAATGCTAAATTATACCCACCTGCTACAAAAAGGCTAATATGCTAACATTAGGCTGCTACCTTACTATCCTGGAAAATGTTGCATATTACATGACTAATTGTTGCTAGTTTCTCTTCATGCTAACTTGCTAATGTACCAAAAACAGCACATTAATATGCTAAACTTTGTCAACAAAGCACATAACATAAATGTTAGCATGTTAGCATGCTAACTGTATGGATGTAGATGTTTTGCATTCTACATGTCAACATGTTCATCTTCGTTGTCATGTTGTTTCTCATAACAACATATTTTTCATTTTAAAAGATATTTTTATGCTAGATTCTACGTTTAGTTAGCTTTAGCCACAGATAAAATAACACCGTAGCATGCTAATGTTAGCCTTCAGCTGTTTAGCACCAGTCAGACCAGAAAGTGATGCAGTAAAATTAATTCACACGTCGACATCAAACAGGCCGAATTGTAACTTTGGTGATGTAGTCATGACGTTGGAAGGCTAGCTGGTGAGCTAACATTTGGTGCTAGTCTGACACAGTAGCACACCAAGCTAGCTGTTTCAAGCTAGCTAAGTTGCTAACAATGAGTTAAAGCTGTTTGTTTGAGGCGTACATTGTTTGTTGGGGCTGATAATTTACAAAATGTATTTATGAAGTTATACCTGATAAATATCAGTAACAATAATCAGATTTGACAGATTATTTCATTTGAATTCTGAGACTATAAAAAAATCTACAGTTTATTTTTTTGTTAAATCACTTTGGAGCTCAGATGAGATATTTTTTGGGGGACGTGAGGATCTCCGTCCCGTCCTCTCCACAGTCCTGAGTCCTGACCTGCAGTGGACGATGATGGGGTCTTTGGTCCTGTTGGCCTGCTGACGGACGATGTGGACGAACTGCAGGATGCTCTCGATGGCGTTGACCGTGGGGACGCCGTGATCGGGCCACGAGGTGTAGTTCAGGTGGAGGACGTCCTGACTCTCGTCAGCCTGCAGAGGGAGACAGAGGTCGAGTGTAACGGCGTGTTTGAGTTTCTTACAGCGGCCTCTGGTGGCCGACGGTGGAACTGCAGCTGTTTGACAAACTGGTACTCACGTATCCCAGTCTGAACTTCCTGATGGTCCACTCCGGGGACTCGGACTCTGAGAGCATCTCCACGCTGATCTCTCCGTAGAGGTTCACAGGTTCATCTGAGAAGGGCCAGTAGTGATCACACTTCACCTGCAAACACACAACACCTGCAACGTTCATTCAAACGTCATTCAACTATTCACTGTCAACACTTATCAGCTCATTCATAACTTCATAACTCCAATCAAACTTCAAATATTCAACATCCTTCATACATTATTAGGATTATTCAACTTTTAAAGGCAGTCATGCAGTTTTTCAGCGTCCAGCTTTCAGTCCTGAATGAGACGTCTCTCAAAACTTTATTATAAACCATAATTTAATCTAACTTTATAACTTTTTTTTTGTGTGTCAAAACCTGAATTTGTAAAGTAACTAAAGCTGTAAAAGTAAAGTAACTAAATCTGTCATTTAAATGATAAAGATGAAAGTAAAGATGTAAGTTAAAAGTACTCAGTTACTTGAGTAACTGTACTCTCAGCAGTAAACTCAGTGAACTGACCCTCCGTCGTTCGTTACACTGCGTGAGCATGACGATGATCGGAGACTTCTGCTGCAGAACCATCTTCCAGAAGTCGTTGCGTGTTTCGGGCAGCGGCCCCTGAGTGGCGATGTACTCTTTAGAGTGTTTGTAGCCCTGAAGGTCACAAACACACACGTTTACAAAAAAAAACACAACACAACAACTGTCAGTACAACACAGTCAGGTTCACGCACACTCAACAAAGATCAGAATATTAAACAGGTTTTGACTTTTTCACTTTAGTTCTTCAGAGTTTCCTGTCGAGGAAGAAAAACTCCAAACACAAACAGAAAAGCAAAGAAACAACTGTGTTTAAAAAAATATACAGTTCCAATACAAGAGAAATAAATAAAGATATCAGGAGAGAACATAGAGAACATAGAGAACATAGAACATAAATACATTAAAAGAAAGCAAAGTTTTTTACTGAAGTAAAAGTTAGAGCAGCGTCTCGCTGCCTCACCAGAAGAAGAAAACAGAACAGTTTCATGTTCTAACAAGATGTTCTTCATGTTATTACAACATACAGACTTATTATATTAGAACTATATGTTTCCTCTATATATACTATATGTTATTTGTTTGTTGTAATAAAGTGAAAATATTTTAAGAAGAAATGTGTCAGATTATAGCAGGATACTGTTGATCTGTTTTCCTTGTTGTGACGTGGCAGTAATACCCTGTGATGAAGTAACAGTAATAGATTACTGCAGTACAGGAGTACAGTTACAAGTTAAACTCACAGGTATGTAGTTTGCGTTGATGTAATCTGAACCTTCGTCGTTGTGCATCGAGATCAGTTTCACCCGACTGAAGTCGTCTGGAGGGAAAAATGAAAAAGATTGAAAGTTTGTCAAAGAACAGAAACTAAAACTCATCTTCATGTTTTCTGGTCGATTTATTTTAAAAAGTCTCTGACGTGACGTTCGAGTGTTGGACCATCAGGAACTTTCATGTTTAAATCTGATTTATTGGAGCAAATATTCCTCACAAACTAAATAAAATGATAAAATAATATAAATGTCAGTGTTTAGTTTCTGACACTGTGTGAGTTTCTCCCATGATGCTTTGCTGTCAGTGACTCACAGGGGAGGATGTTGGTGTATCTGTTCTTCGGCCTGTTGACAGGCAGGTCTGCTGCATCATGGGAAAGATCCAGACCGACGCTCTTCAGCTCCTGGAAACAAACAAACAAACAAAACATCAACAACAACGACAACATCTGTCAAACATCTGCATGATGTTTCACGCTCTGTGCTTTTATTGTGAAATGCTTTGCAAACTCTTTCCTCTATATTTACTTCCTTTGATTTGATGTTTTTGATGACCTGCAGGTGGCGCTAACTTTACATCCAGCTGTTCTTAAAGCCTTTATTGAAGGAGATACATTTAAATTCTTGATAAAATTTCATATTTTTTAAAATATACTTGCTGATTTCCATCATGTTTAATCATAGAAAATGTTTAAATATGATGATTCAACTCAAAAATCCCCAAATATTCATATTTTCCATAAAAAAAGACATTTAATGAGTATAAAAGCCCTTTAACATTTATGGGGCACTACAGGGGAAAATACATTAAACGTATGGAAGTCTACTGCTGCCAAAAATTAAAATTAAATCACTACATCAGAATAAATATGACAAAATTATTAACAGATATTATATTTAATTGTAAATGATCGTTTTCATTTGAACTTTGATATTTGTTGTAGCTCCTAACATGGTCTGAATTTAACGATTATTGATGAAACTTTTGAATAATTGTACCTCAAACTGCAGCGAGAACTTGTAGGCCGAGTCTTTGCTCATCTCTTTGAAGTAGGCGTCGAAGTCGTCGAGCTGAACGGGACTGAAACCAGACAGCAACCAGTCAGAAAATACACACAGGACACGACTTTAGAAATCACATTTACACAACAGATGACAAATCCAACACACGTCTGATTTCTGCTGCTTCACATTTTATACTTTAAAGTCACATGAAGACAAAGTCTCGTAAACAGCTGAACCTGAAGGATGTAACGAGATTTATAAGATCACCTGAGCCTTTAACCTCCACTGAGGAACAAAATAAGAACAAACTGTGAGTTTTATTGTGTCTTTGTCTTCTGATTATTGATTATTGATTATTGACATGCTGTGTTGTCACATCCACGTGTCCATGTTTGTGTTTGAGGCTGAAGTTTGATTCAGTTTCACTTTAATCTGCTCGATTCAACAGTTTGGATGTTTCTCTGTTTCTGGCTGAAGGCTGTTATTAGTGCGATGGCAGCAACACAAACACACAAACACACAAAATAAACAAATAAATAAAAGCACAGAGTGATGAAGAGCCACATGTTGTTGTTGTTGTTGTTGTTGTTTAGTCTTGTTACCTTGTTAGCTTCCGTTTCTTTAAAGCTGTCTTGCTCCTATAAAATACAAACATGTAAAAGTTCCTCATGATGAGAACAATAAAGACTAGATTACAGATTACAGATTACAGATTACTCTGTATCATACTGTAATCCCTCCCTCCAGATCTGCAGACATCAGGGTTCGACTGATGTGGGTTCTTAAAGCCTTTATTGAAGGAGATGATTTCCATCATGTCTTATTAAAAATGTTTAAAAATCCTAAAATATTTAGTGTTTCCATAAAAAAATACATTTAATGAGTGTAAAAGCCCTTTAATATTTATTTGTACAATCACAGGGAACCACAGGGGAAAAGTTATGGAAATGTATGGAAGTCTATGGCTACCAAAATTAAAATTAAATCACTTAATCAAAATAAATTTAGTTTAATTTCTGTGTGCATTAATTATGACCAAAATTATAAACAGATACTATATTTACTCGTAAATTATAATTTTCATTTTAAAATCTAAATTGAAAAGTGGATTTTTTTTCATGTGAATTTTATTTATCTTTCTTTTATTTTAGCTTGTTTCTAATGAAAGAGACAATAAGATCTCTCTCTTTAGTCAAAAATTAAAATAAAATGAAAATCATGAAAAACTTAATTTGATTAAAATCAGGATACGTAGAAAATAGAGTTGTAACGGTATGATAACATCTAAATCACAAATCAGGTCGGGTTTCAGCGGTATAATTTTGAAAAACTGACGTACTATGTACGAAAACTTACGGTAAATTCTAAAGTATAAGACAGAAACAGGACATAATATTTTATTAAATTAAAAATATGTGTTTATTCAATAAAAAAAACCTTCTGTTTTTTGTACCATGAAAATCTCAAAACACTGCAGTCCTCAAATGTCCAGATTTTTATTTTATTTTCAAGTTGAAGTTGCATCTTCCCTGGAAAATAAAATTAAAAAGTTGATTTTTCAAATTCAGTTTTACTTTTTATTATTTTGAAAACATGCTCAGAATTACACAGGACGTTCACTGTGACGCATTTTTAGAATAATTTTCTAACATAAAACTATAAATTAATTTAAAATGTTAATTTTCTCAAACATCATGGAACAAATGTAAAGTGACCGTCAAGTTCAATAAAAAGGCTGGTGTGGAACCCGTCCATCAGTAGAACCCCAGAACACAGAAGTTTAGAAGAACTGATCAGAGGAACAACATCATGCTGAGTGAACGAGCTGTTACCTGATTTATACAAACACCTTCACATCAGACATGCAGCTTTTTTACATTTACACTCATTTTTTACACTTTTACACTTCATGCTTCTGTAAATATGGAGTCACAAGAGCGCCAGAAAAAAGAATAACTGTAAAAGAGTAAGAAAATAACTACGTAGAATAAGTGTGTGAAAATAGACAAATAACAATATAAAAGAATCATTTATTTTCATAGTTTTCATTTATTTATTTAACCATTTATTTATTTTTTGCCTGAGTTACTCTTTTTTTCTGTATATTTAATGTTTTTTAAAATATATTTATCTCATTGTTTTTCATCAGTTTTTGAATGAATCCTGCCAGCACTGTAAAAAAAAAAAAAAAACAGTTGTAAAAACTCAAAAGACAACAATCGCGGTATATTTCTGAGATTTCTGAGCCTAAATCAAACTTTTTTAAATAAACTTTTAAAAGCTTTTCTGACCTTATTGAGATCATTTATTTTTCTTCTTTAGATAAACACTAATCTTTGAGTTTTAGAAATCCTTTTATATTTCCACATTTATTGTCTTGTTCTTGTGCAGATTTTATTCTTTTTTAAGACACTCCTGTGACTCCATATTATTCTGGAGTCAAATCTGGTCCTTTAAAGATTCACTCTGATCGTGTTTCAGCTCCACAAATCCCAAAAAACGTCCCTCAGCTCAGAGCTGGTGGCAGATTTGTAGATTTGTGCGTCTGTGTGACACAGTCAGGAAGTTTATCTTTAACCAGCGACATGCACTAAAACATCTAACGTCTAACACAGCAGACACTAAACGCATCACTGCTCTACGCTGACGTTCTACGTCTGCAGCGAGAACCAACAGAGAGAAAAAACAGACGTCATGCAGACACCAAACATGGAGCGAAGCCGCAGTTAGCATCGACAGTTAGCATCATGCTACATCCAAACATGTTAGTAGAAACACACTCGGTGTGACTCAGAGTTCCACCACAGACACAGCATTGCAAGACAAAGTTCAACATGTCAGAAAAATCAGCTGCTGACTTCCTGTTTCACCGCAAATCAAACTGGACTTTTTTTTATTTCAGAATGCAGCTAAAGTGTTAAAGTATAACTCTGGTGATTTTTTACGTCTTTTTCTTGTCAACAAATCCCATTTTAAGACTCAAATAAATGCATCTACCAATTAATATTGTGTGTAAATCTTGTTTTATGGTTATCAAAAAACACAATCCCACAAACACAATCCTGCTGCCACAAAAATATTTCATGTGAAGAGAAGCTCTCTAAATCTGGTGTCCCACAAGGCTCAAATTTAGGACCCTTGTTGTTATTTACTGAAATTTAAACAAACCACCAGGAGCATCTTTTATTTTTACAGTTATTAAAGTTTCTGTGGGAATGAAAGAAAAATAAAAGTATGAGTTTATAAAGATTAGGTTTATCACATCTTTAGATTAATCACTTTCAGGACGTATAATTTCATGAGTTTCTTTAACAATTAGTAAAAATAAAATGTATATAAAAACATACAGGTGTCGTCTGCGTAGAATATTAGATACAAGTTGTAAATAAAGAACAAAAAGGGGCCTAAAGTTGAGCCTTGTGGAACTCCAGATTTAATGTTCAAAGGAAATGAGTTAGTTCCATGTGGCAGGTGAAAAAACTGACCATAAAGAACCAACAGAACTAGAACGTTACTGAATATAAATTACACTGCATTTTTTTGTTTTTTTTCTTCACCACATCCGCCACAAAGTGGAACACTTGTCTAAGAAACTGCCGTATATCTGGTGTAATCAAAAAGTAATCAAGTAATCCTTCACAATGTAACTATAATCACATAAATTAATAATTCATAAATAATTACACATTTTTCAAATGTAAAATTGGCTGATTATGGTTAAATTTTTTTGTAATCTGATTACATAATCCTGAGGGATTGGTGATGCATTACTACCCAACTGTGGCAGCAGTATGCAGTGATCAACAATGTCAAGGAAAACAACAGCATTAGTCATTAAACTTCAGTGACAGCGCCCCCTAGCAGCTGCCACAGTTATGACCCCAGTAATCCAGAAGCAAACAGCTCATCAGACTGCAGCACCAGAGACTGTTGTTCACATCTCATTTCCTCCCAACAGTCGTCACTGGTTTAATTTAAGTATGAACACGATCCGTCCTGATCTTAACCAGCCCGAGTCTTCTTCATCACAGTCCTGGTTACCTCACATATTAAAGCAGAGAGTCTAGTTAACCAGACAGACATTTGTCAAACCTTCCAGTCCTCATCCTCGGAGCCCTCTATCTTTAAAACTAAAACTTCAGTACTTCTGATAAAGCTTAGATGATTCATTCCTTTCAGCGTGGTGCGCTACACTAAATTCCTAATATCAGCTTACATTAGCGTGTTTTATGAGTAAGATGTTTTTTTATCCCTTTTTTCTTCATCTGTGATGTGAAAACATCAGATTTCCACACAGTCAGAAAAAGTCAAAATCTGCATTGTCCTCCTGTTCATAGTTCAGGTATAAAATCCCAGCACACCGTGGAGTCTCTCCCCTGCTGACGTGTATCAGCTGTCCTGCGCGCTCCGCAGCGCGCTCTGGTGAAGCGTCTGACGGCACGTCAGCCGCCCTGCGTGCTCCGCGGCGCGCTCTGGTGAAGCGTCTGACAGCGCATCAGCTGCGCTCCGTTTCTATCACCTTCTCTGCTTCTATCACAGTTAGTTTTGTGGTTTGTGGTGATTTAGAGACTCGGTTTGTAAAGTTTACAGCCTGTCATGATATGTTGATCTGTGTACAATGATGCAGATAAAAAACAAGAAACTTGTTTACCGACCACTCGTTTATCTTCTCTCATCAGTCAACAGACACAACATGTTGGTCCCCAGGAGATTTTTAACAAGTGAACCAGCTAATATAAATTAAATGTATGATTCCCCTTATCTATAATTCTTCATGTAAATGTTCTCCTGTGCATTTTATAAGCTTCTATCTGTTTTATCCTGTTACTGTGATGGACGCTGACTGACTGAAGGAAAAGAAATGACTGGAAGAATCTCAGTCAGCTGAGGAGTCTTTGATTCAAAATTTTGACTTTCAGGTGGCAGCACTGTATTTTCATACGATTTCTTGAAAACAGTAAAAATATCTGGGCCAAAAACAACCTTCTCCATCTGATCCTTGTTCTAACAGTTATTTTCCAAAGAAGAAAAAGAGAAGGAAAGAAAAAGAGGAGGACCCACAATTGAGCCTTGAGGTTCTCCACATCTGTCACTTTAGGGTCTTGAAAATTGTGATGAGCATTTGTCATATTTTTTGACATTTTATAAACTAAATAATGAAAATAATTGTTACAAACAACTGGTACAACAGGAAGGTACAACTGAGTATCATCTGCACAAAATTGTCATTCTATATTTTGCCTACAAATTACAGGTAAACAAACAGAGAAAAGAGGGCCCAGAATCGAACCTTGAGGTTCACCACATCTGCATCTTTTGGTCTTTTTTCATGGGATTTGTTGACAAGAGGAGAAATATAGAATAGCACCAGACTTATCCTGGTTCACTTAGAGTAAAACAGTGTCTCTGATCAATACTGTGGGCTGTGGCTCTGCTAAGACATGCCCCTGAGGTGCTGTGTTTTTTGGCCAGCAAGTACTTACTTACCAAGGATTAATATAAAAAGCCAAAAGATAGTCAGTCCAAAGGCAGGATGGCAGTAGGGTAAGGAAGGCAAAGAGGCTTCTTCGCCTGAAGGGGGTTCAAATAAAAAAATAAAATAAAAACACACACAAGAAAAAATAAAGAGAACAGACACCAGGGGGCGATAGGTAGGTTGGGGACAGAACATGGTGCTCCATTAGTAAAGAGGCACAGAGCGAGTCGAGAGCTTCACATTAGTGCTGAACACAGAGTTAATGCATCATGCAGCCCTTCAGAAAGTGTCCCGTTGTCTCTCTGGAGGACAACAGGAGTCTGTTTTGCTGCCGGACGTCAATGGCCGCTCTGTCTCCTTTATACAACCTCCAGCCTGAGTCTGTGACATCACTGCGTCCTCCCAGGCCCGTCCCACAATGCAACGCTCAGCCCAGGACCCTCATCATGTAGAAACAGTCCTCATTTTGTCACTCGACGGTGACGTCAGGCCGTGTGACGGCCACCTTAATGAACCTGATGATCTCGTTAGCGGTTGTGCTGCTTGGGTCACGACCCCACTGATGCAGATGCGTTCAGAGACTCTTTGTTTTTATTTTTTATCCACACCAACGTTCATTAAATTAAACCGCCGTTTTGTGGTATCTTGGAAATTTTTCACCATTTTCTGACATTTTCTCGACCAAACAAAGAAATGACGAGAAAATGATCGACACATTAATCGATTAAGAAAATAATTGTTAGAGGAAAGAGTTGAAAAATAGGTCCAAAAATAGGAGCAAATGTGTGGAGTGCATGGATGCTCCACATGTTTGCTCCTATTTTTAGACCTATTTTTCAACTGACAAGATTTAATTAATCAATTAAACAAGAAAATAATCAACAGGTTAATTGACAATGAAGATAATCGTTAGTTTAAGCCTTGAACATTTGACAGTTTTCTAGAAAACAAGGGCTGCGCGATGTGGACAAAAATCAAATATCCAAATATTTTTGACCATCAATATTGTAGCGATGACTATTGGTGCTTTCACAAAACATTAAATAATTATTTTCCTCAAATTAATATCTGAGGACAAGGAGACAACTAGTACGACAACAAGGTACAACCACGCATCATCTGCATAAAAATATAATTTTATATTTTATCTATGAATTAAAGGGGAAAATAAGGAGACTGAGAATCGAACCTTGAGGTACACCACATTGGAGCTGCCCAGATCAATTAACTGATTAGTTGATCAAAAGTCTTTTTTCAAACAAAAATGAGTTTGTGTCAGTTCATTTCTGTCTTTTTATTTATCACTTTAATTTATACAAAACTTTGCAATGTTCCCTAAAGAACCCGTCGTCTGTAGTGATGAACTCTTAATCACTGCAATAAAGTCATGTTTTAAAAAAGTCTGCGTAGGCAGGTCATATTTTGTTTTACAGGAAGAAAACGTGAAGGGAAACCAGATTTTTTAAAATACTTTTTTAGGCATTTAATCTTAAATCTGTGCACCTGATGACTGAGGATGTGATCTAAAAGGGTTTAATGTGTAAAACTTGATATTTTCAGATGAAATTGAGGCACCTGGCGTGAAAAGAAGCTTAGTTTGATTTAGTACGTGACTCTGCATCAGTGGAGCCGTCACCTGTTCACATCCACACTGCTGACATGCACAATCAAAGCATAAACACAACTCCACCGTCACAGTAAGAAGACACTCTGATGGACATTTAGTGCATTTAGTGATGGAAGGTCAAATACAACAGCAGATGGAAGCCAAGGTTCTGCCTTAACTGACCGTCTTTCAGCTGTTATATTAATCACTAATAATAAGAAATAAAACTACGTGTACGACTGAATCTGATCCATCAGCCACGAGGTTTAAAGAATAAATGACTGAGTTGTTTTGTGGCGTTTAACTTTACTCAAAAAGCCTCATTTTGTCCCTTTAATCTGAGATTAAGGGAAATCCTGAGCTCTCATCTTCAACAAACACCCCGTTTCAGCTGGTCCAAACAAAGCGGGGCTGAGCTCATCATCATCATCATCATCATCATCATCATCATCATCATCATCACAGACGAGCTAAAATCTGTAGCTACACGTTCAAATCCCTAATCTGCCTCCTCAATCCCCAGCAGGCCGCTAATCTGCCTCTGATTGGGTCTTTCGAGGGTGTTTTGACATCAACACTGAGGCTCCAAATCTGCTAAAAAAAACCCATCCGCTCAGGTCTCAGGACTGTGAGCTTCTTCTATCACACTCAAATCTGACCGTTCAAACATTTCACTGTGATCTGAGGATGAAGAAACAGAGGAGGAGGAGGAGCAGCAGCCTACCAGTTATACGGCAGCTTCCCGTCTCTCTCAAACGAAGCAAAGTTGACGAAAGTCTCGGCGCCACATTCCCTGAAACAGAAACACCAACAAACACGTCACATGTGTGGAAAACAAAAAACAAAAAAAACAAAAAGAGTTCAGTTTGAGGAAGTCAGAAATATTTGATGACCAATCAGGAAATAAGAGGAAGTGAGCTGTCATGTCTGAAGGAGAAAATAACTGAAACTTCAACTGAGAACTGAGTTTAAAACAACAGGAGTTTATTGACTTTGTCTTGAAAATAATTCAGTTCAACTCTTTAGATTTGGAGCCACGGTTTGAATAAAAATGATTTAATTTGTTTAAAGAGTTGAGCTTCAATGTGCAGAACCTCAAATCAGCCAGACAAAAATATATAAATTAAAAATGACAAAAATAAACACACTCATGATAAAGAAAATTAAAACATACTAAATCAAAATTATTAGATTTAAAAAAAAGTTTGACTGAAGTTGTGACTTAAAGGGATAGTTTGGATAGATTTTCATATTTTCACCTCTTTACCTTTCTGTCAGAAAGACTTTTCTGACAGAAACCCACTGTTATATAAAACGAATATCACTCTGTACAAACCAACCAAACTCCATTCACAAAATCAGTAATTTTATCTCACAGAACACAGGAGTTGTTGGTCGGCTGCTGCCTCCATCTGTTAGTGTGTTTGTGTTGTTGTGAGACTTCAGTGAATCTGAATGAACCCTTTAAAACACTGAAGTCTCACAACAACACAAACACACTAACAGATGGAGGCATCAGCAGACCAACAACTCCTGAGTTCTGTGAGATAAAATTACTGATTTTGTGAATGAAGTTTGGTTGGTTTGTAGAGAGTGATATTTGTCTTATATCCTGTCAGAAAAGTCTGTCTGACAGAAAGGTAAAGTGTTGTAGTGTAAATTTTGACCTTCTTTCTCAAAACTAAATAAAAGTTTTGTCTCACAGTTTCATACTTTTGATGTAAAAGTAAATATTGTAAATGTTTAACATCTCAAGATTTTGAGTTTGTCATTTACAGAAAGTGACTGATAATTTTGACCCAAAATAAAACCTTTATTTCTCTTTTACTGACAAAAACAAGTTAAACATATTTTTTAAAGACAACACTGCTGGTTTGATTCTGGTTTGTTGTAGGTCAAACCTCCTGTCTGTCTCTGTCCTGACTGGATATACGTCTGTCTCATAAACAAGACTAAACACCAAAAAAGTGGTTTTGCATCTTTTTTAAAAATTATGATCTTAAATACATGAGAAGATGCACATTTTGGTAAATTACAGGATTTTATTCAAGTAATTTGATTCACTGGGATCAATTAGATCTAAAAAGTGAAGAAAGTCACCACATAACAGACGGATTCAAGTAAAAAATAAAAATAAAAGCACCGTCAGTCCCTGCTAACGTGCAGCTGTGATGCTCTGCTGGGTGTCTTCATGCTGTCGGCTTCATGACAAGAGGAAGCTGTTAATGTTCCTAAATTCTGACTGTTTCTAAGAATAAAATGAGACATGAATTCATGAAGCTCATAGAAACCAGAGCAGTCAGGAGGGTGTCGGCTGCCAAACAAACCACTTCTGCTGCCTCAGAGTCTGAGGTCAGAACAGGACATGTGAGCAGAGGAACAACTGCTTCATCTGCCGCCACATTTCAGATGAAAATAAGAACCTGTCGGCTGTCGTCCGCCTTCTGGGGCCAACAGACGCTCTGTAGTGTAGCCAGCAGGTATCTGGACATCGTCCTCCTCCACACATCGGTCTGTGTTTACAGTTGATTAGAAACGTGAGACGAGAGACGACGTCCACGACCAGACTGACATCTGCCGATACGTGCAGATACATTTTAAAAAGCTAAATCGTCACCACACGGTAGCTGAAGGGACTGTGATTTCAGCCCACATGTTCCTCTCCACACAGGCTGTTAACCTGCAGTCTGCTCAAACCTGATTGGTCAATACTTATGACATCACAAACAGACCTGCAGAAATGTTTGGAACCACCAGGTCTGATTTTAATTTAACCAAACAAAGATCACAGCAGTTAGTTTCAACGTCTGCAGCTCGTCTGGACTCGTTAACAACTGGAACCTAAACAGGGTCACAATTTTCACCTTCATCCTGATGATGCCTCACGTCTTCGTGACTTCGTGTCTTCGTGTCTTTGTGTCTTTTTGTCTTTTTGTCTGTTCCCACTTCTGCTCGTCAGTTTTTCAGGTCAGCAGATTATAAAAACTCAGTTGTGGTTCTTCATCCTGTTGGTGGTTCATCGTCCCACCACACTGCAGCTTCTACACATTTTTCTGTCGTTTGCTAACAGACGTGCAGATATGCTGCAGTTTATCGAGATTACTGAGCTGACGATGATACAAGTGTGAAAGGGCTGTTCAGAGGAACAAGTTTTACGCCACAAAAATTATCTTTTGATGATTGTTTTTAGTCCAGCAGAGCTGTTTTTGTCACGTTTGTACCTGGTGGAGGTGTTTGTGTACCTGGTGGAGGTGTTTGTGTACCTGGAGGAGGTGTTTGTGTACCTGGAGGAGGTGTTTGTGTACCTGGAGGAGGTGTTTGTGTACCTGGTGGAGGTGTTTGTGTACCTGGAGGAGGTGTTTGTGTACCTGGAGGAGGTGTTTGTGTACCTGGTGGAGGTGTTTGTGTACCTGGCGGAGGTGTTTGTGTACCTGGCGGAGGTGTTTGTGTACCTGGCGGAGGTGTTTGTGTACCTGGCGGAGGTGTTTGTGTACCTGGCGGAGGTGTTTGTGTACCTGGAGGAGGTGTTTGTGTACCTGGTGGAGGTGTTTGTGTACCTGGCGGAGGTGTTTGTGTACCTGGAGGAGGTGTTCTGCGTGTTCTTACCTGGTCATCTGCAGGTGTTTCTTGCGGAGAACCAGCAGGAACAGAACCAGCAGGCTGATGAGCAGGATGCTGAGAACAGCCAGAGCTGAGATCGCTGCGACGCTCGGGTTCATCTCTTTAGCTGCACACAGACAAACTTTATTTATTATAACATAAAATATAATAAAAATATTTGATGATCAGAGCGTCGACAACACAAACATTAATAACAACACAGTGTCCACAGTACTGTGGTTATAACAGCAGCGTGTGGGACAGCGCCACCCACCGACGGTGGAGATGGTGATGTGTGCGGGCTTGCTGGGCGTGCTGTAGCTGAAGCTGGTGACGGTGCAGTTGTAGGTGGACGAGGGCGTCAGGCCGGACACCGTCACCACGTGAGAGCTCGCCGTCTGAGGCTCGCGGGCCTGAAAGAGACGAGACGAGTTTTAAATATCCACCGAGGTGCTGACAGCAGACGTCACGGAGCGCCGCCGCCCTGCAGGGAGACTCCTCGTTAGTGACAGGAGAGTCCTTCAGACAAGAACTGAGGGTTTAAACAACCCGCTGACACACTGACAACCTGCTGATCAACCTGACACACACACACACACACATCTTTTATCTGTTTTATTAGTTTTATGAACTTTATTCAGATTTTAATCTCATTAATCTGTATATTTTTACTCAGCGTGTATCAGCTGTTTAACTAACACATCTGCATCATTTTAATAAAACGTTTGTTGTTGTTTTTGTTCCTTTAAAGGTCAGTGTAACTAAAACTGACGGTACAACAACAACATCACAATAAAAAGTCCACAGATACTGAATCCAGAATATTTTAACATCCAACTCTGACTGTGAATTCATTTAAATTAATTGCAGCTAAAGGCTCAAAACACTGCTGATCACTGATTGGTCACTAGAAGCATCATGAGTGTGACATCTGACACGAGAATCAAACCCGCCATATTTAAACAGCAAAGCCACAGGCAGTAGCAACCGTTTTTTTTTTTTTTTTATCTTTTTTGGACTTGATCTTGTAGAACCCCCCACAGAACCACACTGTGGTCAGTCGACGAGGTGCAGACACGTCTGACGAGTGGATCCAAGTGAGAGCGACTCGACACAGGAAGGTACACCAAGAATCCACCCAGCTGTTAGCCACACGGCTAACAGCGAACTTTTAAAAAACTAAAAAGTGACGACAGGCTCATTAAGGACCAAACAGCTGAAGTGGAGTTTGACCAGATGATTTATGGACACAGACGATCAGGAAGCCTCGGCTCAGCTGCGGTTTCATGATGGTGCAGGAAGGTAACTAACTCTCTTTAGTCCTCCCACTGTTGGGAGGCTCATTTTTAACAAAAGAGACTGTTTTAATCTTAAACTCGTGTAAAAATAATCTGGTGTCTACTTTATACAGGCCTGCTGAGCTAACTAGCTAACTAGCTGCAGCCAACAACGTTAACTTTGCTTGAAAGTTTTGTTTTCTTTAGTTGAGGAGAAAATGAAAAACTCTAAACTTCTACAAACAAAGCCTAGTTTTGTTTGATTTTAACACGTGTATTATTAACATGAACATCAATATTTCATATTTTAAATTTTATTAGCATTTTAAATCCTGATGCAATCATCCCATATGAATAAATAAAGGATATGACATTTTTCTGTATTTATGGATATTTTATTTGAACAAAGCAGTTTGAGAGGTGTAATAATCATTAAAAACAAACATTTTGGCTGTGAAACTAGAAAGTATCTGCAGTCTGATTAAATAATTACAGATGCTGAGTTGAGGGAAACTTTATAAACTCTGATCGGTTTGTTTCTTCTTGTGAATTCAGTAAATAAAACACATGAAACAACGACTGTCTTTGTTGGAAATATTGTCTCAGTTTGTCTCCGTGTGTCAGATTGTCATGTTGTTATAATCTGCAGAAAACCTGAAACTGAAGTCAAACAACGACAGACATCAAACTCTCAGACCTCCTGCTGCAGCTCCGTGTCCTCCTGAGGGGCCCGGCCCCACAGTTTGAGAACCACAGGACCGTCGCTCGGTTTGATCATAAGTTTAACTTTTATTTACTGTCACTTTTTCTGACAAAACATGATTTCTGTGTTTGTTTCCTGGTTTATGAGTTTGTTCCCTCTCAGCTCTGAAGAACCAAACAGAACAAATCAGATTTATTGAGAATGAAAGTTTAGTTTTACCTTCAGCTCCTTGTTGGCTCTGTTGGGTTTACAGAGGACCTGGTAGTAGTCGACCACTCCCTCCTCGGTCCACAGCAGAGTCACAGACGAGTGGGTGGCGTTGACGGCGTACAGAGAACGTGGAGGAGCCGGTTCTGCAACAAAACACACAGACAGAACCTCCGATCTGAGTTTATCTGAGAGGAAAAGCTGCAGGTGAAGAGGAGGTTCTGAGCAGAGTCAAGAGGCAGAGAACTCTGAAACTGTGACGAGGATAAAAATACACGTTCTCTTTTAGAAGAGGAAGTGGAAAAAATTAAGTTTCATATTCACTTTCAGAGAGGAAACGCAGTCAGAGAACACAAGTGTTCTTCATTATTATAAAGTGGAGAACCCGACACCTGCAGCTTCAGCTCACCTGAGAGGACGGCACACACAAATAAAGGTTCTAAAGGGGTTCTTCCTAAAGGGCTGAGGTTCTACACAGAACCATGTGCTTCTGTAGAAAACTTTTTTGAAGAAAGGGTTCTTTAAGGATTGTTGAGGTCCTTAAAGAACTCTTCATCAAGGGTTCTTTGTACCATAAAAGGGTTCTCAGTAGAACCCCGATTGTGTTCTAGATAAAACCCTTGGAATATAAAAAGGTTCTATGCAGAACCACCTGGGTGGGTTCTAGATACAATTCTTGAAATGTAACAATGTTCTTGGCAGAACCCCCTCTGTATGTTCTAGATAAAGTCCTTGGGCCAGAAAAAGGTTCTTGGCAGAACCCTTTGGTGGGGTTCTGGATAAAATCTTTGGAATACAAATTGGTTCTTGGCAGAACCCCCTAGTCGGGTTCTAAATAAAACCATTAAAATATAAGAAGGTTCTCAGCAGAACCCTCAGATAAACCTTAGAATATTAAAAGGTTCTCTGTTCTCTCCACCATGTTCTACATGAAACCTTTGGAATATGAAAGGGTTCTGAGCAGAACCCTCTGGTTGGGTTCTGTTAGCACCCTTCCTCACAGAAACCCTTCTGTTCAGAAATAAACTTATTCACAGTTTGAATTAAACTGAACTGGACCAAACTCCATTTAAAGAATGTGACATTTTAACGATTCATCACTCGTCTGTAAAAACACAAAACTGTAGAAACAAAAGATCAAACACTGTCACACGTCCACAGTCTTCTTGTTAATTCAGCATCAATATAACTAATTAAACACAGACAGTTAATAAAATATAACGAGGTGAGACGACTCTGCTCTGAGCTGAATGTAATGATTCACTATCAAAGACAAACAGAGTTAAAACTTATTTTCTCTCTTTTTGTGAACAGAGTTCAGCTTCCTCATCTCACTGATGTTATAAAAATGTGTTTATGATCTGACCTGGATGTGTGTGATGTGTGGTATATGGTTATTTATGTACCTGTGTGTGTGTGTGTGTGTGCACTGACCCAGTTTGATGATGTTTGGTGTGGACGTGTTCCTGCTGCGTTCGGTGCACGCCGTCACTGTCAGGTTGTAGATGTCACCTGGAGGCAGTGGGAGGCTGGCTCGCATCACGTTACGAGTCACCTGACACACACACACACACACACACACACACACACACACACACACAGGATTCTAATATTTACAGAACATTCTTGTAATATTCTTGGTCACGTTCTAAACACTGTGCAGCTCTGTCTATCTTATATTTATATCATGAACTTTAACAATAATTAGAAAATTCCTTGTATTTGAAAAGCTGCTTGTTGACAAACCAGTCAGATCATTGATCAATCAGGTGATTGATCAGGTCTCAAACATCAAAGGTCACAATAGATTCTGACACTGTTGTGACAATAAAGACAGTCGACAGCTGTTGTTGTTGTTGAAACTCTTTAATTCAAACTGTTTTTTAAATGTATTCTTATATTTGACTTTTATTTCATCTGGCTGTTTTTTTTATTTTTCCTCCTGCTGTGTCCTGTAATAACATCTTTTCCCACATGAGAAATAAAATGTACTGTTTTCATTTTCTCTCATTCTGCCTTTATTGTTTATTCAGATCACACTGAGCTGAAATGAAACGTTGCAGCTTTAATTGCTGCATTTTTGTTACATAGTGTAAAATAGTCAGGACACCTAAAAAAATCTATTTTAGTTTAATTTTCACCTCTTGACCTTTCTGTCAGAAAGACGTCTCTGACAGTAAACCACCGTTATATCAGACAAATATCACTCTACAAACCAACCAAACTCCATTGATAAAATCAGTCATTTTATATTTATTTTAGCTGTGTGTCTGTGTTTGTGTTGTTGTGAGACTTCAGTGAATCTGAACTAAACCTTTTAAAACACTGAAGTCTCACAGTAACACAAACACACTGACAGATGGAGGCAGCAGCAGACCAACACCTCCTGTGTTCTGTGAGATAAAATCACTGATTTCTTCAGTGGAGTTTGGTTGGTTTGGACAGAGTGATATTTGTGTGATATAACAGTGGTTTCCAGTCAGAAACGTCTGTCTGACAGGAAAGAAAAGAGGTGAAAATATTTTAAATATTGCATACACTTCCTCTGTTGCTGCTTTTTGCGTAGGTAAAACACTGACTGTTGATAAATACAACCAGACTTTAAATTATCTGTACTGTCCCTTTAAACAGAGGTCCAGCCCTGTTAGTTGTGTTCCTGTGTAGAACCTGTGGGTTCCATCAGTCAGACTAATTAAAGCTCAGAGTTCCTCTGACCCTCTGACTCTGCAGGAGGATAATTGGCCTTGTGGAGGCGGAGACGAGACAGCAGCTCGTCCCTCTGCTGCTGATTGGACCGTGGAGACGATCAATAACGGCTCAGACTGACGTCCAGTAACGAGCTGCTGCTGAGACACGACCTGATCAGCTCCAGGAGGAAACAAGAAAATAGAATAAAATAGAACTGAGCATCAGACTCACGTCGATGGAGTAGCTCCTCTCTGGTCCTTTCTTCCCGACGGCGACCACCTGCCAGTGCAGCATCCTGGAGTGTGATAGGTCGATGAAGAGCTCGCCGTACGTCCAGCGAACGTACAGGACGCCGTGAGAGTAATCCACCGAGGAGATGTGAGGAGCCTCAGGAGCTGAGACAGATTTGAACATTTATACCACCGACTTTATGTTTCCTTTGTTTAAATATTAATATTATAATAATTTAACCCCACTGACACGGCGTGTTCACTACCTGTCACGAAGCTGACCGTGGAGCTGTCACAGCAGCTGAGTGGCGGGTCGCCCCACGTCACCATGGAAACACGGAAATTATAATACCAGGCCGGCAGCAGGTCGGTCACCCTCTGAGAGAGACGAGACGAGACAGAAGTGAGTCTGTCCTCTGAGGACGTCATTACTGAGGACATGCGTGGAGGGCGGAGCTGACACTGGATTTATGGTGATGACATCATCAACATCATTAATGTTAAAAAAGTTACAAACAATATAAATTTGATGTTTCAACATAAACATGATTTGCAGAACATCTGTGATTCACTGAAGCTCTTGTTCTCTTGTTCTGTCAGTCGGGTTCTAAATAAACCAGAACGATGATCTACGTGTGTGCGTGTGCGTTACCACGGAGGCGATGACGGAGGCGGTGGCGGCGATCTCGTAGTATGTGGTCCACTCCGAGGCCAGAGTGACGGGGTTGAAGAAGAACGTCTGCAGGACGTACTTCCTGAACGCCACGTGGTACGGACGCTGCCAGCTCAGGATCACCGCCGTCGGACTCAGAGGGTAAACGTTGAACTCGCGGACGCCCGTCGGCTCTGACACACACGTATAAACACATATAGTGTGTGTAAGATGATTTATGAGTTTAAGGCCTTTAAAAGCAGAAATAAAGAGGTTCTAAACACGGTGAGAGAGCAGGAACATGAGAACAAATGTTTCTCACCGATATCGATGATGACGGGTTCAGACGGAGGACTGATCAGAGGTCCGTTCGTGTGATAGACGACCACTCTGTACTGAGCGCCCGGCGTGAGGTTAGTGATGATGTCACTCGTAGAGTTCTCCTACACAAACAAACAAACAAACAAACAGCTTTATTACATCTGCTGGTTTTAACCCACATTTACTGACAATAAACTTTAAATATTTTAAGAAGAAAAACCCAAAATTGAGATGAAACATTTTTGTTTCACAAATATTCATCATTCTGACTCATAACAGACCTTTTTCATCTTGATTCTATTGTTTTATATTTAACTGATCACAGACTATAAATAAAGACAAAAGAATCAAAAACAGACAAAAAGAAAAAAAAGTTGTACTTATGCAAAAAGTTGTAATTTTATGAGAAAAAGTTAGAATATAATGACAATAAAGTCTTTTATTCCTGGTCCAGTCTTTTATTCCTGGTCCAGTCTTTATTCCTGCTCCAGTCTTTTATTCCTGGTCCAGTCTTTATTCCTGGTCCAGTCTTTATTCCTGCTCCTGTCTTTTATTTCTGCTCCAGTCTTTATTCCTGCTCCAGTCTTTATTCCTGCTCCAGTCTTTTATTCCTGGTCCAGTCTTTATTCCTGGTCCAGTCTTTATTCCTGCTCCTGTCTTTTATTTCTGCTCCAGTCTTTATTCCTGCTCCAGTCTTTATTCCTGCTCCAGTCTTTTATTCCTGGTCCAGTCTTTTATTCCTGGTCCAGTCTTTATTCCTGCTCCTGTCTTTTATTTCTGCTCCTGTCTTTATTCCTGCTCCTGTCTTTATTCCTGCTCCAGTCTTTATTCCTGCTCCAGTCTTTATTCCTGCTCCAGTCTTTTATTCCTGCTCCTGTCTTTATTCCTGCTCCAGTCTTTATTCCTGCTCCAGTCTTTTATTCCTGCTCCAGTCTTTATTCCTGCTCCAGTCTTTATTCCTGCTCCAGTCTTTATTCCTGCTCCAGTCTTTTATTCCTGCTCCAGTCTTTATTCCTGCTCCAGTCTTTATTCCTGCTCCAGGCTTTTATTCCTGCTCCAGTCTTTATTCCAGTGTGACTCTCAGTGTTACTGAATGAATAAAGTGAGAAACATGCTGTGACATCAGAGTCTGTTCCAGTTTTTCTCTCCACGTTTGTGTTTTCATACCAAGACGAGTCACTTCACACCTTCTTCCTGTCTGAACGACGTCCAAACTACAAACTCGTTCATTCATCTTCAGCTGAATTTAGACTCACTGACGACACAATAACTTCCAGCAGTATGTCCTCACCTCTATGCTGATGTGATGATGGTGAAGATCTTCAGTTCACTAAACAATCCTGGAGTTTCAGCAGAAAACAGAGTTGCAGCCAAATCCAGTACAATGGCAGTGAATGGAGACCACGGATAAAACGTTAAAAAAAGAACACAAAACAAACACAAAATGTCTCCATCCTGCTCGTGTGGTGTAATCCAAGTGTCTGTGAGCCGCGACATTAAAATTTAACCACAAAAGACGCCATTTACACCATGTTTTTAGACGAAATGTCAACTGTAGCATGTAGCAGGTAGCATGTAAACATGGCGTCGATCTTCACCCATCCTCACATCAGCATAGAGGTGAGTACATACTGAGTGGGTTATCATGTAAAGGTGGAATATCGCTTTAAATTAAAGAATTAAACGCTGGACTAAAAATCTCCATATTAGAGGAAAAATCTGGACGACACTCCTGAAAAAAACTGTTTATGGATACGAAGAAAACAGAATATTAAAGTAATAAACATTTCATGTAAAAACAAAACAAAACAAATTGATTAAAAAAATCTAAAAAGTTGATCAAAAAAAGTTGAACTCCACACGAAGCAAAGACACAAATTCTTTTACGTGTGTCGGCATCGTTAAGTTTCTTACATGTAATTTAACGTCGTTAAATCCAGTGAATTTTATGAGATATGGACGAGATCACAACAGTCATGTGACCCCCACTGTCACGGTCACATGACGTGAAATTATTTACATCAGTACATGAGTGAAACGTACATGAATGTCAGTTCAGTATGTTTATTAAATTAACTTAAGTACTAAAGTTCAAATAAAACAATAAATACTAAAGTTCAAATATATATAATAATAATCATAAAGTAATAAAAATAATAACATTAACACAATAACATCTGTGTGTAAAATGATGTTGTGTCTCTTTCTGTCAGTACGACAACATGACATCAAACGACACATGAAAAGTCAAAAAGGCGTCGTGATGAAACACAACATGACACTAAAAGTCCACCTTAAATGAAAAAAGGGGGAAAATGGAAGGTTGTCTTTGTTTTTGTTTTGTTCTTTTGTTTGTTCATTTTGAGAATAAAGTCAAAATTGTGAAAATAAAGTTGAACCAGGCTTAAAACAACAACGAAAAAACAGTCTGTTTATTGTTTATTTTGTATATTTTTATGTGGTTCCTCTTTATTGCTTGTTTAATTGTTTATTATTTATTGTTTTTTATTGATTATTAAAAAAGAATCATCTTATCTGAAATCAGAGGAGGACATTTTTATTTATTGATTGATTGATTGATTTTTAAGAATAAAGTTTAAATGTTGTGAATAAAGTTTAAATACATTTTGACTTTATTCTTAAAATACAAAATAAAAACATCTTCTCCTTCTCATTATTTCCTGTTATAATTGGTCCTCCGTATATTAACGTCTATACATGAATCTGAGTGGTCTGGGTTCTCCGTAACGTCCTCATTACCTCGCTGCAGAACGTGTTCTCCATCCTCTGGCTCAGACTGGGTCTCAGGCAGGTCGTGGACACCACTGACACCAGGCTGCCGTTGTGGATCTCGGAGGACGGAGCCCAGGAGACGGCGGCGGTGCTGGAGTCCAGCAGCCTGACGGTGACGGCCTGCGGACGCTCGCGGAGCTCCTCTAACAGCTCGCCGTCGGGACCTGGAACGAGTCAGGACGAGTTAGTGGACACGGAGAGACGGTGTCTGAGACCAGAGGAGGACGAGACAGAAACACTGACAGGTTGGATTTACAGTCTGCACTAAAATACTACAGCTGCACCATTTAATCAATTAATCAATAATTAATCGATTATTAAATTACTCACCAACTAATCTGATAATCAGTTCATCTGTTGGAGGCATTTTTTTAAGAAAAAAATGTAAATTCTCTGATTTTAGCTTCTTAAATGTGAATATTTTAGGTTTCTGAGCAGGTTTCTTGGCATTTATATTATTTACATTTTATGGACCAAACAACTAATCAATCAATCAAGAAAATGATTGACAGATTATCATTTTTCTAGATTCAAGTTTAATATGCATTTTGTTCTATTTGAGCTTTTTAAATATATAGTTTTTAAATATAGTTACTATAAATACTGGATGAAGAAAAACAATCAAATATACATAAAATGCTTCCTATAACACAAAAGAAATCTACGTTACCAGACAACAGATACTGAAACAGACGAATAGAAATGTGTCTGACAGTTTAACGTAGCGGGTCACGTCGATGTGGGTGTGGTTGTGGACGTACTGAGGTAGAAGGTGAAGCCGGTGTCGGCGGCGCTCTCTCGGGCCTCACAGTCTCCAGACGAGCTCAGCGTGGTGACCTGGACTCGGTACGTTCCCGGCTCTGTTAACTCGGTGAAGAACTCGTGAGTGTTTTCATCCACAGTGGCCGTTTCTGTCGAGTTACCTGATGAACACACGAGGACAGGTGAGTGAGAGTCGTCGCTTTAAACTGAAATTATTCTAAACTTCATCATCAGTCTGTGAGGTGACGATACCAAAAACTCTCAGTACAATAAAACCACAATAAAATCATAAAATAACTGATAAAAATGAATAATAGCTAATATAAAATAATAATTCAATATTTATGATATCAACAAAAAAGAAAAATAACACCTGGAAGAACTGTCCTGTATGAAATAATAAATCTGATGAACAGGAGTTTGTGTGAAATTAAATATTTAATTTTTTGTTTTAAAAAGAGCTACACACATAATAAAGTTGATCTCTAGAGATAAAACTGTCCATCCTGGCCCCGCCCTCCCCACATGCGTCCCCGGTTACCGTCTCTGTAGATGTAGACGTTGAAGCCGTCATAGCTGGTCGGCGGTCTGGGTGGCAGCCAGCGCAGCTCCAGCAGGATGGGGGGCAGTTTGGTGGGCAGGACGGAGGCCTCGGCGGGGAGACCCATGGCCGACCCCGGCTCGTTGGAGTCCTCGTACTCGGCCACCACGGCGTTGACAAACTCATCCTCGCGGTCGGCGGGAGACGGCTCGGTGGGGTCCGGCCAGTAGCTCGGGGTCGTCTTGGTGGCGTTGGCGGTGTCGGTTCCCGTCAGGTTCTGTGTTGGACTGAAGGGAACCTGAGTGGAACCTCCCGCCGCCTCCTCGGACATGTTCTCTTCTTCCTCCTCCTCCTGCTCCTCCATCAGCGGGACGTCCCGGGTTCGACGGGATGCTCGCCGGCTCTCCTCGCCGCCCTCAGGAGGGGCGACGCTGGAGATCTCACCTGGCCCCGCCCTCTGACTCAGGTGGACAATCTTACGGGAGATGTTGAGGGGAGGGTAGGGGACTGTGACGGAGACACAACAGAGGGGGACAGGTGGACGTTTAGAGACACAGACCAGCTTAATTTAGAGGTCTCAGGCAGACCAGATGCTAACGTTAGCAACACAGACCAGACGCTAACGTTAGCATCACAGACCAGCCGCTAACGTTAGCAACACGGACCAGCTGCTAACATTAGCTGCATGGACCAACCGCTAACATTAGCAACACAGACCAGCCGCTAACGTTAGCAACACAGACCAGCCGCTGACGTTAGCAACACAGACCAGATGCTAACGTTAGCAACACAGACCAGCCGCTAACGTTAGCAACACAGACCAGCCGCTGACGTTAGCAACACAGACCAGCCGCTAACGTTAGCAACACAGACCAGCCGCTGACGTTAGCAACACAGACCAGATGCTAACGTTAGCAACACAGACCAGCCGCTAACGTTAGCAACACAGACCAGATGCTAACGTTAGCAACACAGACCAGCCGCTAACGTTAGCAACACAGACCAGATGCTAACGTTAGCAACACAGACCAGCCGCTAACGTTAGCAACACAGACCAGCCGCTAACATTAGCAACACAGACCAGCCGCTAACGTTAGCAACACAGACCAGACGCTAACGTTAGCAACACAGACCAGCCGCTAACGTTAGCAACACAGACCAGACGCTAACGTTAGCAACACAGACCAGCCGCTGACGTTAGCAACACAGACCAGCCGCTAACGTTAGCAACACAGACCAGCCGCTAACGTTAGCAACACAGACCAGCCGCTGACGTTAGCAACACAGACCAGCCGCTAACGTTAGCAACACAGACCAGCCGCTGACGTTAGCAACACAGACCAGCCGCTAACGTTAGCAACACAGACCAGACGCTAACGTTAGCAACACGGACCAGACACTAACGTTAGCAACACAGACCAGCCGCTGACGTTAGCAACACAGACCAGACGCTAACGTTAGCAACACAGACCAGACGCTAACGTTAGCAACACGGACCAGCCGCTGATGTTAGCAACACAGACCAGCCGCTAACGTTAGCAACACAGACCAGATGCTAACGTTAGCAACACAGACCAGACGCTAACGTTAGCAACACAGACCAGACGCTAACGTTAGCAACACAGACCAGCCGCTGACGTTAGCAACACAGACCAGACGCTAACGTTAGCAACACAGACCAGACGCTGACGTTAGCAACACAGACCAGCCGCTAACGTTAGCAACACAGACCAGCCGCTAACGTTAGCAACACAGACCAGATGCTAACGTTAGCAACACAGACCAGCCGCTAACGTTAGCAACACAGACCAGCCGCTAACGTTAGCAACACAGACCAGATGCTAACGTTAGCAACACAGACCAGACGCTAACGTTAGCAACACAGACCAGCCGCTAACGTTAGCAACACAGACCAGCCGCTGACGTTAGCAACACAGACCAGCCGCTGACGTTAGCAACACAGACCAGCCGCTGACGTTAGCAACACAGACCAGCCGCTGACGTTAGCAACACAGACCAGCCGCTGACGTTAGCAACACAGACCAGCCGCTGACGTTAGCAACACAGACCAGCCGCTGACGTTAGCAACACAGACCAGCCGCTGACGTTAGCAACACAGACCAGCTCGCTAACGTTAGCAACACAGACCAGATGCTACGTTAGCAACACAGACCAGACGCTAACGTTAGCAACACAGACCAGCCGCTGACGTTAGCAACACAGACCAGATGCTAACGTTAGCAACACAGACCAACTCTGACACAACTCTGTGTGTGTGTCTGTTCCTCACCTGTCCTGTGATGCAGAGGTGTGTGTGTGATGTCACTGTGTGTAACCAGAGCGTTCTGGTACACGGTGGCCTCAGAGATCAGCTGGAACGTGATGTTACGGTAACACATCCCCGGTAACCAGTGTTTGAACACCGTCTTCCCCTTATAGAAATCTACAAACAACACAACACACACAGAAACACAACACACACGAAAACAACACACAAACACACACGGAAACACACACATCTTATTTAATAAAAATCTGCAGAAGATCTCACAGCATCTTTCCAACACAAAATGTATTATCTATAATCAGTATAATTATTGACCCTTTTACAGTTTGTAAACAGTGAGAAAGCTGCGCGCGCATCTTGGTAACAGGAGTACGGTGGACCACAACAGCTCATCAAAGAGCCGCTGCAAACACCAGCAGTTTGAATCTGTTCTCAGTCTAATCAACACTTTTAATAACTTGCAGCCATAGACGCCACCAACTGCTCTGAAACGGTCACAATCTTTCAGAAGTTTGAACAACTTATATCGACCACTGGAATATCAGTTCTGAAGTATCATAAACTCAACTATCTCTCAGAACACTGAGAGAACATGAGAACCTTTATAGAGCATGGATCGCCGTTCTTGTCCCTCGGTGTAGCTGATGTTGACTCTGCTGAAGACGTTTCCTGCTGGAGGTTCAATCTCGAACACGACGCCCGTCTCTGGAGACTCTTTATAGTCTGATATGTGAGCAGAACGGACGGGCAGCGGCTCTGAGGACAAACAACAACAACAACAACAACAAACACAGCTGTAAAAACATCTGGATACACTTCAAAACATGGAGGAACAAGCCTAACCCTTAACAGAACAAATGATGGATGTTAAGGGTTAAAACGAGAGTTTTTTAAGGGGCGAAATCTCCTTGAAATTATTTTAAAAGGATCTTCACAGATAATTAATAATATAATCTATTGATAGAAAGCCTGCATAAAGTTTATATCATTTATAATATATAATAAAAAGAATAATATAATACATTGATGGTTTTTAATTAATTATTTGCAGAGTTTAAAGTAATTTTAAGGATTAAAAACAAAAAAAACCTCCTCATATTCCTTTAATTGAGCCTCCTGAAAACTCCAGAGAAAACTTTTAAAATTATTGATCCAAATCGTCTATTTAACGTCTAATGGACGATTTGGACATATGGTTGCATAATTTATTGTTTTGGTTTTGGCAGTTTTAGTCCTCCATACTTTAATAAATAACCCCTTTAATAAAATTAACCTTTTAACTCCTTAATTACAGAACAATTAATGGGCAAAATATTATGGGGGTCATTTTAGAACCCTGATACCAACAGTCCACAATATCAAGAACCCTGATAGAACCTTCACTTTATGTCACATATTATAAATTAATTCACGCCTACATTTATTTTTTAATAATTTTGGTGCATTTAACGGCATATTCATTTGTTTGTTGAGTCATTTTTTACGTTGTCAGTTTTTATTCTCCATAATGTTTTAAAGAGAATCAACTGTGGGTCAAATATTTTGGGAAACGACACAAAGTCTCATTAAAACTGAATAAAAACAAATGATTTTATGTTAATAGTGAACATACAGTAAATATTATTAGATAATGCACTCTGAACTGATCAATCATTGATTATTTGATATGTTACTCTTGTCTTTTCTGTGATAATAATAATAATAATAATAATAATAATAAAAACATCAGACTCTTTCTTACTTGTGAGCAGAGACACGGTCTTCAGCGGTCTGGACCAGCCGTGTCCTTGTCTGACCAGCAGTCCCACGGTGTAACAGAGACCGTGGAACGTGGTGTTGAAGAACAGCGGCTCGCTGCTGTTCACAAACTGAACCAGAACCGCTCGAGGTTCTCCAGAGATCTGAGCCGCGTACGCCGTCACGTTCTCCTGCAGGTCCGAGCGCTCCAATGTCACCACGATCAGCCCCTCGTCGCTCACCGACGCCTGGAACGCCGACGCGCTCTGAAACACACAGAACAAGAAGAACGTGAGAACCTGCTGGACAAATGGGTTCTAAACACAGTACATTTTTAGAGATTTTAGTTTTTATCTGACAGGAGAACATCGACAGAACAGACAGTCTCACAGCAGTTCTCAAATAATCTGGATTTTTTTAGATAAGCTTGAGAAATGGCTGAAATGATTAATTGATCATCAGAATACTTGACAGCTAATTTTCTTTTGATCAACTCGACATATCTGCCTCCAACAGTGAATCATCTATCGGTTTTAATCAATCAGTTTGATTGACTGACTGCTGCAGCTTTACAAGAAACTGGTTATAGTTCATTTTTTCACTTTGGTTCCTAAATGAAAAAAAACAAACAACCAGCAGGATGAAACCTGGATTATTAATATTCTTCATATGAGACTCATGAATTATTCACAAAGGTCGTCTTCATCAGTCTGAATACAGAAACAACAACAACAACAACTCCTCCTCTTCATCCTCCTCCTCCTGTCCCTCCTCCTCCTCTCCCTCCTCCTCCTCCTCCTCCTCTCCCTCCTCCTCCTCTTCATCCTCCTCCTCCTCCCTTCATCCTCCTCCTCTTCATCCCCTCCTCCTCTTCATCTCTCCTCCTCTCCCTCCTCCTCTTCATCCTCCTCCTCCTTCTCCCTCCTCCTCTTCATCCTCCTCCTCTTCATCCTCCTCCTCCTCTCCTCCTCTCTCCCTCCTCTCTCCTCTCCTCTCCCTCCTCCTCTCTCCTCCTCCTCCTCTCCTCCTCTCTCCTCTTCCTCCTCTCCTCCCTCTTCCTCTCCTCCTCCTCCTCCTCTCCCTCCTCCTTTCACAATATTTTCCTCAATATACTTTTATGAAAATTGATTTACATAAAGAGAAAAAAGAATCTCCTCCCACTCAGAACACGTTCAGATGAATAATAATGATCATAATCAGGATTATTTAAACAAATCACTGCGTTCAAAAGATGAAAACACACACAGAAACATACAGACAGACAGAAGAAGACAGAAACATTAAAAACAGAAACAAAAATAAAAATTAAATATTTACATCCAACTTAAAGAATCACATCCTGATCTGATCATCAAATAACTAACAGACAAAAAATACTAATACATGATTGTAATTAATTATAAAGTGATTAAGAGTATTAATATTATTTATTTATTTATTTTTTTAGGAGATTTTATTTCAGATTTGATGGTAGATGACTTTTAAAGAAGAGACATTAAACACTGTTTTTACCAGCTGACAGTGAACATGTTGAATTTTTTTCTAATTTATTTTTTAATTGTTTAGTTCTTAGCAGAGGAGTTATTTTCTGTTTCCTGCCCCGGCCTACAGTGAACTCTGGTACAGCTGAGGAGTTGTGCACCGGCCCTGTCAAATAAACAAACAAACAAATAAACAAATGAAGCATGTGTTTTCCTACAGTCAGTGAATGTGACAGATTCCTCACATCAAACAAACACACACAGAGGAGATCAGCTGATGTTTGTGGTGAAACATTGAAGTGATCAAACATGACAGAATCCAGGAGTTAGACCGACCCGACTCTCCTCGCTCCTGCAGCTCAGTGTTCTCTCTCCTGGGCCGAGGCTAATTACTGGATCCCTCACTGTCACTCATATTTTACTGCCTTTACAACCAGAACAGATCAGCTGCTACCTCTCTGTTACCTGGATCACTGCCTGTGTGTGATTACGACCAACTCTCTGTGTTCCCACGTCCCCTGAACTACCCACCGGCTCTGTGTATTTACTGGAAATGCTTCACTCTGGTCCTTTACAGTTAAAATAATAAATCTAATCCTTCAGATGATCCTGCAGGTTGACTGACTTCATATTTACTGAACACCTCGATCAATAAAACCGTGTCCTGGTCTCTGTGGAGACTTCAGACCTGATCAGTCCACCATCTGCACACTTCCTGTCCTGATATCAGCTGATCTGAAAGCAGAGGAGCTGATTTCCTGCCTCTGATGGTATCAGCTGTTCTTTCATTAAATCTGACAGCAGGAGAGACGACGTCTCGCTCAGACGAGAAATCTGACTCCTGATACGGACTCTCATAATTCACTACAGAAACCACAAACAGCTTCGTCCCTGAGAGACATGAAATGATGGAAAAATGTCCTACGGTGACATCAGAGGACGAGTTGGACATGACAGGAAGAAGACACAGATTTAATGTGATTAAAATGGACCAATTAATCAATAAAGAAAATAACTGTTACAGGAAAGACTTGAGAAATACATCCAAACATGTGGAGCCATCATCAGAGGTGTGGCCTATTTGAGTGACAGGTGGCTAGCCGCTAGTTAGCCGCTTCAGCGTCTCAACGCTCCACCTCTTTGACCAGGTGCTGCCAAGAAGACGGGCAGAGACACCACACTGAGACGATGGACGTCACGGAGACGACGTCCATGTTTTACACAGTCCAGACTGAACCGATCATTAGCTTGTTAGCTAACAACCTGTAAACCAGACAGACTCTGTTAGAAATTATATTTTCTCGCTTTAGATTATGCTAGGCTAACAGTTTCCCTCTGCTCCCGGTGCTAGTGCTAAGCTAGGCTAACAGTTTCCCTCTGCTCCTGGTGTTTGTGCTAAGCTAGGCTAACAGTTTCCCTCTGCTCCCAGTGTTTGTGCTAAGCTAGGCTAACAGTTTTCCTCTGCTCCAGGTGTTTGTGCTAAGCTAGGCTAATCACGTCCGGATGCATCAGTGTATGTCTGATGTTCACTGAACACAAACATGAAACAAAGAGTTGACATCGTCTCTTTTTCAGCAGATAATCCAGAGCAGATTATGACCCACTTCTCTAATCTGAGCGTCTCACAGTGAAACACAGTCAGGAAACATGAGCTGCACTGAGGCATGCTGGGAGTTTCCACAACAACTTCACCACGAGGACGTTCAGAGATGTTAAATGTTGCTTCTTCGTGATTCTGAGCTGAAAATAAGAAGCTGCAGGAACTTGATCCAGAGTCAGTGTCTTTACTGTCCCTCTGAGGACGACTGAGGACGGAGACGTGATGACGTCCACTCGTCTCTCAGAGATCTTCTCTTTGTTTCGTCTCTCCATCATTACAGATAAACTCTGTTTCATGATCTGACCTCAATCCTCTGAAACTGAACATATTCCAGCTCTCTGTTGATAAACTTTGAGTGAGAGTGAAGCTTTTGTCTGAACTAAATATGTTACACAGATTAAAACAGTGAGCAGCGACTGGCCCACATTTCCCATCATGCTTAGAGTGTCAGTGTTCAGAGCGTTCAGAGTGATCGGAGCGATCGGAGCGATCGGAGCGATCGGAGTGATCAGAGTGATCGAGTGATCAGAATGATCGGAGAGATCAGAGTGATCGGAGTGATCGGAGTGATCGGAGTGATCGGAATGATCGGAGTGATCAGAGTGATCAGAGTGATCGGAGTGATCAGAATGATTGGAGTGATCAGAATGATCGGAGAGATCAGAGTGATCAGAATGATCGGAGTGATCAGAATGATCAGAGTGTCGCAGCTCCTGTTAGAAACACGTCTCATCAGACCGTCTGTCAGTCGTCATCAGACTCCATCATCCTGACAATCCAGACTCATTTCATTCAATTCATGGCCGCTCCACAGTTGCCATGGCAACAGAGATGAAAGGATGGAGACACATTTGAGGTGGGAGGAGACGCTCATTAATGTCTGTCTGATTCCAGGATCACCATGGACACAACACGGAGGAGAGAGATGATACACACACACACCTCTGATACACACGCACACCTCTGATACACACACACCTCTGATACACACTCACACACACTCTGATAACACACACACATCTCTGATACACACACACACACACACCTCTGATACACACTCACACACACCTCTGATACACACACGTTCACTTTCAAGTTGCCAAAATCCTAAATTTCTGGACTCTCCAAGAATTGATGATCTCATTTAAATTGATGAAGTGAATAAAAACAAAGCGTTCGGCTCGTCGTCTGGTTCAGATGCTCAGACGCCAGCAGACCAACAAATACGGCGACAGCATCGAGTGATCGTGTCGATAAAACACCAGATTATGTTGAAAATCATTTTCACAGAAATTATTCTGATTCCAGAATTTTCTGAACCTTGAAAACATCAAAACAGTTAAAATCATTGTTTTTTTTAATCTAATTTATAACTAGATTCACTATTTTTATTTTATTTCTTGTTTGCATTTCTCTCAAATTGTTCTGTTTTAATATCAGTTTGTTCGTCACCTGTATGAAAGATGTTTTATACATCTTTTTTGTTTGTTTGTTTTTGTTTTAATATCCTTGTAATCGACTGTTTTGCTTCCCTTTGTTTTGTTTGAGAAAATACTAGAAATGTAAAGATAAGTAAATAAATAAATAAATAAAGTTTGAGGATCATGTGATCAACAGCGTCACTTCTTCTCTTTTAATTAATTTATTTCACAATAATAACCTGCTGACTGTACATTATCTCTCACATATTAACATTACACGTTATTTAACATTATTATATTAGAACAAACTGATTTATACCAGTTTCTCCTCCAGAGAGCAGGATGTTCATATTTGTCACTTCCTGTCTGTAAATCTTGTTCAGAGGTAGAAAAGTTCAGTGTTTCGTGGGTGAAAAGATCTTCGTCACTACTTTTTCTGAGGGAAACCCTGAGATGTGAATACTTCTTCCTCCACTGCTGTTTCCCACGGCAACGGATGACTGACAGCTCAGAGCCGGTGTTGCTAGGAGATGCTCTGTAAACTGTGGAGACTGCTGTGACGATCCTGAGGAACATCAGACTGTAAAAACTACAAAGACCAAAGTTAAAGGTACAAACAGGATCCTGAAGTTTTTTCCTGAAAAATGTATTTAAAGTGTCAAAAGTAGAAGAAACTCATTATTCAGAGTTTTAATTTATGGAGACTTTAAGGATCCAAAAGATGACTGTTTTGCATAAAAGATAATATTTTGACAATCTGACAAGTTATTCTAACAAGAATTTAATCATTTTTCAGGACATCATTCATGGAGGATCATAACTGCCAACATCTAATCAAACTGATTTATTTTCTTTTAACATTTTAAAATGCATTTCCTCTTTATTAAAGTTTGTCATGGGAGCAACTTTCTGCCTGTTGGTTGATCAACATCTGAGTGTGTAAAAATAAATAAACAGGAGAGCTGATACTGAGGTAAATACATACAGAGGCAGTTTTACTGTTACTTACTGTATTTAGATTTTAGCACGTATGTACGCAGGACTGAACTGATACATTTTAAAAAGAAATAAATTAATAAAAAATGGAAAAATAACTAAATAGGAGAGCTGATACAAAAGTTCTTTTGTGTTTTTTTCTATTTAAATGCATATTATTTTTGATTGTACTGTTAGTTTATTTATTATAAATATATGATGACCTCACAGAGTCGACAACATGATGACATCACCTGTGAGAGACTTTCTGGATAAACGTACGTGTACCTCAACACTGTACTTCAGTAACATACTTGAGTAAAAGTACTTAGTTACTTTGCAGCACAAACAGCAGCGACTAAATGGAGCTTCAGCATCTTTGTTCTTATAGAAACTGAGAGAAAACCAAACACACACACACACACACACACACACACACACACACACACACACACACACACACACACACACACACACACACACACAGAGAGAGCTGGTGAATGAATGGATGAATGGAGAGTGTGTGTGTTTATGTGTGTGTGTGTGTGTGTGTGTGAGAGAGAGAGAGAGAGAGAGAGAGAGAGAGAGAGAGAGAGAGAGAGAGAGACCCTGTGAATGAGTGCGTGTGGGGGAGGGGGCTGTCAGTGGGGTATCAGGGGGGTCAGGAGGCGTTGCCTTCAGGCAGCTGCCAACATTATCATGCAAACCTCCAGCTTTGTTTCCTTCTGTGTGTGTGTGAGAGAGAGAGAGAGAGAGAGGAGAGGAGAGAGAGAGAGAGAGAGAGAGAGAGAGAGAGAGTAGAGAGAGAGAGAGAGAGAGAGAGAGAGAGAGAGAGAGGAGGAGAGAGAGAGAGAACGCCCACAGTCCATCAGACTCTGAATGAGACAGATCAGGTCCACACTGATGCTATTTAACATCACCTCTCTGTCCTGACAGCAGAGTTAGAATTTGATGTTTTTTGAATGAGGTTTGGTGGGAGACACTTCACTTCATTAGACTGAACAACACATGACTGACAGCTGACAACCTTCTGGAAACATCACATTTATACAAAACAAAAACCCCAAACTCAGGTTTAGCTCAAGAAAGTTTCACTAATGGTCCACTTGCTGCCTTTCCTGGAGCTTTCAACCACATGTCGGTTTGTTCAGCTGTTTCAAACCGAACTTCCACTCTAAAACATGTAGATTTACTTTGTTCTGCTAAAACTGAAGCTGCTGTGCTCTGATTTCCCTTCCAGCAGGTATTTTACACAGAAATTATTATTTGTGAACAAGTTTTCCAGAGAAAGCTGTAGATTAGTCCTTTACAAAGTCTCTCAGTCCTGTTTTTCAGACAGCAGAGCTGTCTTCACTTTTCTCAATGAAGTTTGGTGACGTTCAGCAGGCGTCTGCTTGACAGACTTCAGGCATCACAATAGATGATTGACAGCTCCTTCATTCATTCACAAACAATGAAATCAGTTTCTTTTCAACAAAAACTCACTAAAATATTTTCTGAATGAGAAACTGAACTTTCAGTCCCAGAAAATATAAAGCAGACGTTCAAAGAAACCAGAATCCTGATCCATGATTCATGAAGGCTCGACTTTCTGAACCACTCTGTGATTTTTTTCATATTAGAAAGTGACAACATGAATTTACTGAGATTCTCAATTAATTAAGAACAGAATCACTGCCTCACAGTTTTCATGTCTCCACCAACCAGTCAACTCACAGTCTCAGCTGCAAAATTTCTGTTTTGTTTGTCTGTTTCACGTTAATCAGAGTTCAAATTAATGCCGAATGTTTCTCTGAATGAGTCAGTGTCTGTTTATGAGACGTAAGAAATCATTAATCATCTTTTAGAAGCAGTAGATGTTTATAACAATTAAATTGTTAATAAAGTTAATGGAGTTTGGCAGCAGTGAGTGTAAACAATGAGCAGCACACGGAGGACGTCTTGGTTCAGATATCTGTAATCTGAATATCTACATCAGAAGCTGCTAAACTTTGGTCGTTTCTCACAGAAACTAAACCATCAGAGAGATGATGAATTATGGGATTTGTTTCTATTTAACTACAAAAAGTGACAGCTTAGACATTAGCTAAATGTTAACAAAAAGTGATGTTTTCCAGCTAACATTAGCTAAAATGTGAAGAAAAATATTATTTTGAGCTAGCTAAAGAGTTAGTTAGCCTAGTTAGCCTTCTCATGACTCAGCAGAAAGGCTCTAATTTCTTCTCCTTTAAAAAACTTTTTTATTTTTAACGAATTAATGGAGCAACTTGATAATTTTACTCAGTCGTCTCATGAAGCCTATAAGAAAATAATCATCAGATGAATCTATCAGAGGTGTACATGACATTTGTTTGTCAGTAAATAAATAAAACAGTCCAAATGTTTTTAATCTTGTGTTTTTCTTTCTTTTGTTCCACAGAAGTCGACAGTAACGTGTGTAATGTACAGAGTGATTCTTTAATCTGCTCTAATCCTCTTAACACTGTTCACAGGTGTAATTCAGCAGCTCTGTACAAAATAAAGTGTAAAAGGTGTCAGAATAAAAGCTTTATGCTCCCTGGAGAGAGCTGAAAATGTGCTGATAAGCTGATTTTCCGTCACACACCGCTGTGTAACGTATCCGCTGTGTGAGTGATGGAAACAACAGGCAGTTTAAAGTGCTGTTTGGATTATCGGTGTCGGGGTTAATCCCCGAATGTGAAAGTGCTCCAATAATCTGAGGATATAATCAATGTGGTCTGCTGAGCTAACAGACGGAGGACGGAGACGCTGCGATTAGAGACAGAGACGGAGTTTAATCACAGTGAATCAGACACGCAGAGACACAGAAACACTGAGGGTATTCACACATGCACACACACACACACACCATGTAAAACACACTGATTCAGTTCAAGATGAGCAGAATAACTGAGAAGTTAAACAACTTAACTGCAGAGCTTCATCATCTTACCAACAGAGCTAAGTTAGCCTAGCTTAGCACAAAGACTGGACGCAGGGGGAAACTGCTAGCAGTGATAGTTTATGATCAGTACAGACAAAATGCTGCACTGTACATGATGTTGTGGTAGCTTCAAACAGCTAACATATCATGAAGTTCAATTTCAACTTATTTAACTAAAATATCCTGTAAACGGCCCACAGCTGAACTTAATTAGCCTGCTGTTTCTTCAGGAGCTCGGACTAAAAACAAAAAACAAAAATCAGATCAAACATTAACATTATTTTGCTAACCAGTGTGCTCAGTGTAGCTTAGCACAAAGACTGGACGCAGGGGAAACTGCTAGCCATAGCTATATACAAAAGCTGTTTAGCTAGTTTGATTATATTGTAGCCATAAAGGATATAGAGTGCTAGCTGTTTGTAGCTAAATGGCTTTGTGGTAGCATCAAACAGCTCGGATATTTCTAGCATAGCACTAGCATTTGAACTTTATTTTTCATACCAAATATCCAAACAAACAGCCTACAACTGAAACAGATGATTGCTTCTTCAGTTCCAAAATACAAAAACCAACAAAACATTAAAAACATTAAGTCTTTTTGTTTGTAGCTAACCAGTGTGTGTGGGTGTGTTTAGCTTAGCTTAGCACAGAGACTGGAGTCAGGGGGACGCTATTAGCCAGTGTAGCCACAAATCATTTCACATAAAAGCTGTTGATGGGTAGTTACATACCACCAACACACAATGCTAACTGTTTGTAGCTAAATGATGTTGTGGCTGCTTCATAAAGCCAACTGGATATAAATCCAACTTTATTTAGTTTTCAAATATCCCAAAAAACAGCTGAACAGGTTTTTTGGTACAAAAACCAAAACAAAATCAAACAAAATATTAACTGTATGAAGTAGTTTTGTTTGTAACCAGTATGATTAGCCTAGCTTAGCATAAAGACTGGAAGGAGGGGCCTGACTGTGGTGGTACTTTCACGGTTTTATCTGGTTTCAGTGTTTAATTTCTTCTGTGATGTTTTATGTCCAAAGTCTTCGTACAGGACTAATATTACCATTAATCTGTAACAATTATAAAAACAGTTTCTAATAGTTCCTGAAGTCTGATCGACACTTTAAAAAAGTAATGAAACTGCTTCTGTTTCACTTCATTTCTGCAGGACAGAGAAACAGAATCAGGCTCTTTCTTCAGATTTGTTGACGCTGCGGTTTTCTCTGACAGAACGTTCTCCTCCTCATCACAACAGCAGAACACAAACAGAGTTTAATGAATGAAAACAGGCACTAATTAAAGCAAAGATCCTGCAGCCTCGTCTGGAGCAGAATCAAAGTAAACTGAGGCCTGTGTTCACCGCTGACAGCAGCTCCTCCTCTCAAACACCAAACAAAAAGTTTCCACCAGGGAGTCGACCGCCTGCCAACAGCCCGCTGAGGACGGACACAAAGGCTGCTTACCCCCCCCCCCACCCACCACCACCACCCACCACCATGACCAAACACTGAGAGAAGACACGACACACTTAAAACATCCTCCACACAGGAAGCTCATCAATAACTGAAGTGATCGACATCTACGGTCGTCTGATCAATGAGGCTCCACATCACACTGATAATCAATAACTAAAGACTCACTCTGTCACCAGAACAGAACATGACATGTCTACACAGAACATCAGAACCATCAGAACCCGTACGGGAACACATCTGTGTTCTGATTCTGGATGACTGTTTTTTGATCAGACTCACTTTAAAAGAATTTGGTGTTCATGACGCTGCTGAGAGGTCACGAGGTCACATGGTCACATGGTCACATGGTCCCAGTTCAGGAAGAATAAATCACATGATATTCAGACTGATCGGGATTATTTTGAGTGATATTCAACTGTGATGATTTGAGGTATGATATTAGAGGTGATGATCATTTTTCTCATTTTCATTTAAAACATGTTTATGATGTGATTTTTTCAAAGATCTGAACCAAACAAAGACGTTTTCTTACGTCAGTAAAGACATGACGCGCAGGCCGGGACATTTCTGCTGCACCATGTTTCATTTAAAATGGCACTCTGACACATTGTGCACCTCCTGTGATCTGAACGTTGCTGTAGACGTGTTTCAGCTCTACACAACATCTGATTGTTTATGGACTCACCTGCTCACTGACACCTGATCCAGAACTGAAGACTGGAACAGAACTATTCTGATACTGGGATCAGTTTCTGAGCAGCCGTACCAAAACACGTCCCGGTGGACGGGGTTACCAGGTCTGCGTTTTTTCTTGCATGTCGCCACAGGATGAATTTTTCCGTCTGCCGGTAATTACAGTAATAATCTGTAAACACTGGAGCTGCAGGACTCGGTAAAGAAAAAAGTGGTATTGTGATTATTTTGACTGAAATTGTGATACGTGATTCGATTAGTGAGATGGATCGTTTTTACATCACAACTTTTGTTTTTACTGGAAAAAACATTTGAAACATTAAATTCATGATGATGTGATATTTATCGAGGTCTGAAGAACAAGATCTTAAGTCATCAAAATAGTCCAAAAAATGTCCTGTCGGACTGAGAAACCATTTGTCCAGCAGGCTGTTGTCCTGAAAACACACGTCCACACAATGAAGGCCCATTGTTCTGAAAATACACACTGTCCCCAAACTATCTGGCCCGAATGTCTTGTTTTATATTCTTCATCGTCATGGTAACAGTTATAAACAGTCACAGTCTGCTTCAGTTTAGGAACAAAAAGGTTTTAGGGAATTATTTGTATTTTGACGTGCAAATGTCAGCTAACCGTCGTCGTCGTCATGGTAACAGTAATAAGTTTAGGCACAAACAGCTTTCGGGGACAGATCACAGTTTGGGTTAAAATAAATCTAAGTTCCAGATGTGAGGTTCAGGTTGATGCTGGCTGTTTGTTTTCAGGATGACGGGCTGTTGGACAAATTGGTTTTTGATCCAGTGGGACATTTTTTGGACAAAAGTGTTAATTACACACTGTTTCATGATCTGTTTCATCTTTTTGTTCGCAGTTTTAGCCTACTGATGTCTTTAAACTGACAGATTTTATTGATCAAATGTCAATAAAATCAATAAAATGTTTCATCTTTGTTTTTTTAAGGAAAGATTTGAACTACCTGCTGCTTCATGTGAACATCTCACATCAAACGCTGTGGAGACACCTTCAACTGTTTCTGAGTCGTGATTATTTATTAATGTTTGGATGTTTGGATGTCTGGACGTTTGGACGGCGTCTTGCTGTAAATGTTCCTCTGACAGACGGAGTATAAAGCCTGTTGTCACAGCGTCTCTGGTTTCTGGTTTCAGAAACAGGAAGAAGCTCCTGATCTGATTGGTTTCTCTCCTCTCGTCGATGCATTTTGTTCTTTAACGACCTGTTTGGGCTCATTATCTCGCCTGGCGCTCACAGAAAGAACCGAAGCTCTCCAACATGGCAGAACACCAGAGAGCTGGCGGCCGCTTCTGTCTCCGTTAGCCGCGTTAGCCCCATTAGCTCTGTGAAGCTCCGTCAAGCTCTCCAGCTCTGAATGAAACCAGCAGCTCTGCTTCATGTTAGAATCAGGTTCTCCTGATCTCCGTCTCTACACAATAAACATCGGTAAAGAATAAAAGAAGCATAAAAGGCGTTTGGCGTGTTTTTAATGTGACGTTCTTTTAGACTAGACCAGCGGTGGTGGAGCTGAGGGAAGTTTTATATTTAATATAATTATTATAATTTAAATGGAACGACTCGATCCAGATCTGGTCCAGATAATCCTGCTGCAGTAACGCTGATGTAAAGATTCTTCTTTGGACTGAGACAGAGAGACAGAAAGGCCATCTGACTGATAAAAAATATGAGTAATAATATTAATTACAGGATTAATGCAGCACAGTGACCCAAACACATGAAAGGAGTCTGAAGAATCATGTGAATCTTCAGTGTGTTGATAAAAAAAGAGGAAATCTGAAGCTCAAAGCATCAAATAAACTGAACAGACGAACGAGTCAAAGACAGAAACAGTCAGATTAATAAGAATAATAATAAACTATTAACTTACATCTGATCAGGTAAAACATCACATATCTACTGTCACATTTATCACTGAATCATTGAAATATTCCTGCAGATAAAAACAGAACTGTTCTGGGTTCTCACAGCGGGTACGGTGGCCCCAGAGGGCCTCGATGACAATATACATCCTACAGAGACTTATTTTATGTAAACCTGCAGCCTAAATCACAACAGGCCTTATCAATAAAGTTCATTTGTACATAAATGAACGTTCCTGTTGTTTCCACATCAGCTATTATCTTCAATATTCTGTAAATAAGAAATAAACACATTTCATCTGAGTTCACAGGTCGTCTCACTGTTTTTAGTCTCATCTCATCCAGAAAATAAACCTGAAAAAAAGTTGAGACAAAACTCAGGATGTCCAGAAAACTCACTGCAATAGATTTTTAAGTTAAAAAAAAAAGTTTAGCAGATCAATAATCTATAATTTTTTGTTGAGATAATTTACTTTTCTTCTTTAGATCAACTTTAATCTTTACAAAACTCAAAAAAAATGTATTTCAAAGATTGTTCACAGCAGGGCTGCAACTAACGATTATCTTCCTCATAGATTAATATGTCGAATATTTTCTTGATTAATCGATTATTAATGATCAGGGTTTGGGCCTGTAAAATGTCTGATCACATCACACATCAGTAAACTGAAGATCTTTGAGTTGTGGACAAAATGAGACATTTGAGGACGTCTTCTTGGACCTTTGACAAATTTTGCGAACACTTTTATAAAAAAACTGATTGATTAGTGGAAATAAGATTCCAAGATTGAAATCAGTAAGTCTCAAGATGTTGAACAGTTTGAGCCTCACTGTTTCACGTTTGGACTTTTTCAGATGATTGGTGTAGAGCATTTCACGTGCCCCCTCCTGGACGCTCTGCAATCATCAGAGATGCATTCATACACTTCAATCCAGACTAAAGACCATCTTTTCAGTTCGGTATAGCATAGCACTTTTTGTCTTGTTTTTGTTTGTTTGTTGTTTGTTATCTTTTCTTGTTGTGTCACTATTGTGTGTTTGTTGCGTTGTCTGTCATGTTGGTCCTTAATTGTTAATTCTCTACATTCTTAATGATTTGTCTGCTGTGTTTCTATGTAAAGGTCTGAGACAATGTTTATTGTGATTATATCACAGTTTAAATAAGGGATGAATTAATGAATTGAATTGAATTAATCGTATCATTACTGAGGTTCATTTTAATTTAAAAAGTCTAAATTCTCTGATTTCAGCTTCTTAAATGTGAATATTTTCTGCCTTGCTCCTCCTCTCGACAGTAACTGAGAAAATGATCAATTATTGGTTAAAATAATCTACAGATTGATTGGTGATGTCACTAGAGCTCAGAGAGACACTGATCTCAGGTCAGCTCCTTCACACCTGTGCAGGTAAACGAGATGCTGGCAGCTGCGAGGATGTGAACCATGTGTTCTTCAGACAGAGGAGTTCCTCAGCTCTAGTGTGTGTGTGTGTGTGTGTTGTGTGTGGGATGCTCAGTGATGCTGACAGACATGCAGGGACTCTCTCAGGCTGCAGCCGACTGACCCACTTTCTGCGGGGCCCGACGAGCTGCTGTGCGCCGCACAAACGGACCCGCGGTGCCACAACGCGTCCATCTCACCGCCCCTCCGACCAGCACGGCACCGGCGCACACTCGCACGCTCATCAATCACACCTTTACGACTCACGCGTTCACCTAAAAATCTGCGCTTTGTGCTCTGTTTTCCCCGAACAAAGCCTGACAGGCTGCCGCTGCGCTCCAGACAGGCGGCGGCGGCAGCGGCGGCTCCAAACTCAACATTTAGCCGAAAAAAAGGCCTCCTTACCCGGGTGAAGCAGCTCAGACAGAGCGTGAGGAGCAGCGGTGAAAGCATGGTGCCTCTGGCTCAAACAGTCTCCGGGTTTTTCCTCTCAGGCTGCTCAGCATCCAAACAATGGCGATTTTTCTGCTGCATCGGAGCTCCGCGCGCGGTTCAGTCTGCGGTTTGTTCCGCTCCGCAGCTCCTCTAACTGCTCGCCATCATCCTCATCATCATCTTCATCGTCTTCTTCTTGTTCGTTCCGGAGCTGCACCGCGGTGACTCAGAGCAGACAGGCCGGGCTGCATCAGCCATGCCGCGGCCTGGAGACGAGCAGGAGGTCGGTGTCGGTCAGCGGGATGAAGCTGCTGCTGCTGCTGCTGCTGCTGCGCGCCGTCGCCCCGCCCTGCGCTCCGCTCCGCTCCGGAGGCTGCCTGCCTGCATGGAGACACACACACACACACACACACACACACACGGGTCCTCCCCCCGCTCCTCCTCCTCCTCCTCCATCATCATCATCATCCCCCTCCTCCTCCTCTTCAGTATTACAGTATGATCTCACTGAGAACCGGCAGAGTCAGGAAACATCAAAAACACATTTCTGATCAGCAGGTGACCAAAAGTAACTAAGTTACATTTACTCAGTACTACAATTTACTGAAGTAACTAAGTACAAACTGTACGTTACTGAAACATCTTTTTACTTTTCCTACATCTTTTGAATAAATGTCAGAGGAATTATTGATTATTTTTATTTATTTTATTTACATGATAAAAATGATGTAACGAGATGAAAACAACATAAAAAGTAACAAGACAAAAATGAAAAGACATCACATGATGAAGACAACATCAGACAAAAACAATGTTACAAGATGTTACAAGACAAAAACAACACAAGACGAAACAACAAGACATCACGAGATGAAAGTGACGTAACAAGATGAAAACAATATGAAACAAAAACTACAAGACAAAAATGAGAAAACTTTACAAGATGAAAATGATACAATGTTACAAGACAAAAACAATGTAAGATGAGAACAATGTAACAAAATGTAGCCAGACAAAAATGACACAACAACCAAAATGAGAAGACGTCATGAGATGGAAATGATGTCATGAAATGTTCAAGATGAAAAACAACACAACGTAGCAAGACAAAAAACAACGTAACAAAACCTGACAAGACAAAAACAACGTAACAAAACCTGACAAGAAAAAACACGTAACAAAACTACAAGACAAAAAACAACGTAACAAAACCTGACAAGACAAAAAACAACGTAACAAAACCTGACAAGCAAAAAACAACGTAACAAACCTAACAAGAAAAAAAACAACGTAACAAAAACCGTAACAAGTAAAAAACAACGTAACAAACGTAACAAGAAAAAACACGTGAAGACAAAACATTACAAGAAAAAAACAAATAACAAAACCTACAAGACAAAAAACAACGTAACAAATGACAAGAAAACAACGTAACAAAATTAACAAGAAAAAAACAACGTAACAAAACCTAACAAGGACAAAAAACAACGTAACAAAACGTGACAAGACAAAAAAACAACGTAACAAAACCTAACAAGACAAAAAACAACGTAACAAAACCTAACAAGACAAAAAACAACGTAACAAAACTAACAAGACAAAAAACAACGTAACAAAACTGACAAGACAAAAAAACAACGTAACAAAACCTAACAAGGAGAAAAAACAACGTAACAAAACCTAACAAGACAAAAAACAACGTAATAAAACGTAACAAGACAAAAAAAACAACGTAACAAAAGTAACAAGACAAAAAACAACGTAACAAAACATGACAAGACAAAAAACAACGTAACAAAACCTGACAAGACAAAAAACAACGTAACAAGACAAAAAACAACGTATCAAAATCTGACAAGACAAAAAACAACGTAATAAAACGTAACAAGACAAAAAACAACGTAATAAAACGTAACAAGACAAAAAACAACGTAACAAAACATGACAAGACAAAAAACAACGTAACAAAACGTGACAAGACAAAAAACAACGTAACAAAACCTAACAAGGAGAAAAAACAACGTAACAAAACCTAACAAGACAAAAAACAACGTAATAAAACGTAACAAGACAAAAAACAACGTAACAAACATGACAAGACAAAAAACAACGTAACAAAACCTGACAAGACAAAAAACAACGTAACAAGACAAAAAACAACGTATCAAAATCTGACAAGACAAAAAACAACGTAACAAAACCTGACAAGGAAAAAAACAACGTAACAAAATCTGACAAGACAAAAAACAACGTAACAAAACCTAACAAGGAAAAAAACAACGTAACAAAACCTAACAAGACAAAAAACAACGTAACAAAACGTAACAAGACAAAAAACAACGTAACAAAAACTAACAAGGAAAAAAACAACGTAACAAAACCTAACAAGACAAAAAACAGCGTAACAAAAGTTAACAAGACAAAAAACAGCGTAACAAAAGTTAACAAGACAAAAAACAACGGAATAAAACTTAACAAGACATAAGAGAAAAATTACATAAAAGACAGGATGAACATGAGAAGACGTTACAGGACAAAATGAGACGAAATTATGTAACAAAATGTAACAAGATGAAAACAACGTGAAAGTGAGACAGACTGTGAGACAGAGACAGACAGACGGAGACAGACAGAGACAGACAGACAGACAGAGACAGACAGACAGACAGACAGACAGACAGACAGACAGGAGACAAGACAGACAGACAGATGGAGACAGACGGAGAGAGACAGAGACAGAGACTCTGGTGGAGAAAATCTGAGGCTCAGTTTCAGCTTTGGACAGAGACAGTCAGTAAAAATGTCCTCCAGAGGACAACTTTTTACTTTTATACTTTGTACCTCTGCTTTTACTCGAGTATCTGTACTTCAGTACTTCAGTACTTTACTTTAAGAGTTTTTTCTGTTTTTTGTTTCCACTCCAGCTGCCACGTCTCAGATCAGAGCGGGATAATGAATCAATATTATATCAATATGTTGATATTTTCTATGTGCTTTTATGTTGAGACGTCATCAGTTTGTCTCTTCCTGGTTTGAAAGGCTGCATTAAAGTAAAGTGATGTCATTTCCTGTTCTAACTGTTCTATTATTGTCTGTATATATCCATTTTATTGATGATTATTGATCATAAATCTCCTTGTGTTCATATTTTCTGTCTGAACCTCTGTATATGATGAAGTGACAGTTTCCTGCTGTGGTATTTTATATTTATGTACCATATATGGAGAAATATCCTAAAAATATGAAGATATGATTCATAAACTCCATCACTGAGCCCTCAGAGGTTTTTTTAGTTACTTTTCAGATTCTGATTAAAATCATAATAACTGATGATTCATGTGATTTTCTTCATCAAAGTGAGTGTTTATTACTTTTCCAAAACAAACTGTAAAAAAATACTTTTCATTAAAACTTAAACTGAGAATGTTTTTTTTTTTTTCTTCTGATTTTGTAATGATTAAAAAATAAACTTTTCTGGTCAAATAAACTTGATGTTAATTCATGTTCAGTTTATTTTATTTTATTTAAGCGAGCAGGTCGTTTAGAACAAATCTTTATTTAAAGCTGAAGACATACTTTATTAATCCTCGAGGGGAAATTACAGGCTTTTCACTCTGTTGTAATATTTGTACACACACACACACACTCACACACAACACACGCTGCACACAGACATGTAGTCAGGCGTCCTGAGGTTGGGGGGGTGGTGGTGGTTGGGGGTTCGGTGTCTTGCTCAGGGGCTCCTCAGCAGTGCTCAGGAGGTGAACTGGCACCTCTCAGCTACCAGGCCACACTCGGTACGTTGGTCCATGTGGGACTTGAACCCGTGACCCTTCGGTTCTGGAGCCAAGTCTTCCAGACGAGTTACTGGTTTGATGTTGAACCAACATCGGTTCAGTGACGATGAGCTGATGAACATCACAGACTTTTAACTTCCTGTCACATGTTCTCAGTTCTTTGTTTCAGCTGCAGCAGCTGATCAGACCAGACCCAGTTTGGCTGCTAAAAGTTGTATTTTGGGTAAATTGAGTAAAAATCATAATGATGTGGGTGGACGTTTAGCTCAGTGGGTAGAGCGTCCGACCCATGTATGGAGGCTGTTAGTCCTCTGCAGCGGCCGCTGGTTCGACTCCCGCCTTCGGCCCTTTGCTGCGTGTCATCCCCTCTCTCTCTGCCCCGTTTCCTGTCTACTCTCTGGCTGTGCTATCCATTAAAAAAGGCATAAAAGCCCAAAAATATTAAAAAAAAAAAAAAAAAATCATAATGATGTGATTAAACTCACTGAGGTGAATGTTTGTTTTATAAATCAGTTTTTAATGTGAACTGATGTTTTCTGTATTGATTTGATGTATCGTTGCTGCTCACTGATGAACTCTTCATGTCTGAGTTTATGTTTAATGTTTGTTTGCTCCTCATGAAAAATAAAATTAATTTCATTTCATTTTTGAAAGAAGAAAAGAAGAATAATTCATCAAATGAATTCTTTCCAACATGAAGAATATTCACATCATGTAAACATGTAAACACACCTGATATTTATTCACTTTACTGTGGAAACTTATTTATTTATTTATCTTATATTTATAAATGTATTTAAAGGATAAGTTCGGTTTTTTGACACCTGGACCTTATTGTTAGGATTAAATACGCTCGTAGACTCACCCAGACAATTTTGGTGGAGCTCGGAGCCGTTTTCGAGCAATTTAGATCCATCCGACGGCGTTTTTTTCTCATGCCATAGTAGCGGACGGGGCCAGAAATCGAAGCCCCTAAATTAGACATTATCTGCTGCGAAACTCGTGCAGTGTTCGCAGCAACACCACCAGTTAGCCCCCATTCGTGGACGTGCAGTGGTTGCTCGTTCTCTGGCCAGCTGTTCGGCTCTTTCCCTCTGCATCCTCCTTTCAAATAGCTCCTCGTCGGTGTATTCTGGCTCAAAACGATACGGGCATCCATTATACTCAAAGTCGTCGTCAGACACTTCTACATCGGATAAATATTCCACCATGCTGCACAAAAATATTGCCGTGTAGCCTAGCAACAACAGCGTCTCTACTCAGCTGCACTCCTGCGGCGCACGTCTATGACGTCACCAAAAGTTACCCATCCTTGTAAATGCCCCGGATGACCATAACAACGAAGTTGAGCTGACATGGTGATAACACTGGCCATTCATTTATAAAATGTAGGTGAAATGAGCGAGTTTCGCAGCAGATAAAGTCTAATTTAGGGGCTTCGATTTCTGGCCCCGTCCGCTACTATGGCATGAGAAAAAACGCCGTCAGATGGATCTAAATTGCTCGAAAACGGCTCCGAGCTCCACCAAAATTGTCTGGGTGAGCCTACGAGCGTATTTAATCCTAACAATAAGGTCCAGGTGTCAAAAAAACCGAACTTATGCTTTAAATCTGAGTAAAGTGATTGAACACATTATTATTCTGACGACGTTATTCTGCATGATGAGTACTTTTACTTTAAATACTTTTATGACTTTTTCCTGATGATAATGACTTACTTTTCCTGCAGTAATTTTGATTGCAGTACTTTAAGTTGTAACAGATTACTCTCACAGTCCAGTATTAGTACTTTATGATGAATTTATTGATTCATTTAACGTGTTTATTGGTTTGTTTTAGTGGCTGAAATTCTTTTCTGTGATGTGACATCATGAGTTCATGTGTTCACCTGCAGGCTCCCTGTTAATTTGTTTGTTTGTTTGTTTGTTTGTTCAGGACATTCATGAAGTCACTCTGCCCCCTGCTGGTCACAGCTGTGAACTGCAGCAGGATGATGAAGTCACTCCTCTTCCTCTTCTTGTTCTTATTGATCTGATATTGTGAAATGAACCTTTAACACACCTCAGTCAGGTTATTTATCAGTTATAGATCAATCTGTACACTTTGACTATTGTATTTATATTTTTTTAATTGACAAGATTGTGACAGGATTCATTTCTCAGGGCTCAGGGCTGGAAAACACCTGAAAACAAACAAACACAAAAAAAAACAATTAACAGTCACAGAGAAGGCAGTAAAGGACAGTTCTGAGTAATAATGTAAATATTTTTTTATAAAGTCTGAAAACTAAACATGTTCTTTTATCAGACCACCATGATCATAATGTGATATCAGCTGAATAAATAAAATTATTGATGTTGTTTCATCTTTAGAGCCTCAGAACTTCCTCCCAGTTTACTGATGATGTTTTCAAAATCAACAAAAATCTTTATTTTAATATTTTGTCCATTTCAGCTGACTCCTGTTTGTTTGTTTTTTGTTTACTTTCTCTGCATGTTTTGTTTTTGTAAAGTTTCATTGAGGTTCTAACTGATGAATCTGCAGGTTTCACCAACTCAGCCAATCAGCTGCGAGCTCAGGATGACTCATCACTCTGAGAGTGTGTGTGTGTGTGTGTGTGTGTGTGTGTGTGTGTGTGTGTGTGTCAGGATCACATGACGTTGGAGTAAACAGATTCATGTTTACCAGACGGACACATGTGAGGTCATGTGGGTCGGGCAATGATGATGTCAGCAGCTGCCAACAGGAAGTTCCTTATTTGGTTCTGACTGATGAGACGAGTTTGTTTGTTTCCACTGAAACAAAAACGACTTTTTTGAAGTTAAAAGACCCGAGAACAGAGCTGAGAGGACGGACGACATGTTGGACACATTCAAAACCTGATGTTCAGGTCTGACAGAGGACACAGACATCCTCTCTGTCAGGTTCAGGCTCTGAAATGTCCTCAGAGTATAAAAGTAAACAGTCGTCCTCTGAAGGACATTTTTACTGACAGTTTCTGTACAAAGACAAAGACTGAACCTCAGCTTGTCTCCACCACAGAGTCTCTGTCTCTGTCTGCTCACATTCTGACGGATTTCACGTAGTTTTCATCTTGTTGCATCTTTTATGATTTTTGTCATGTTAAGTGTTTAAAGTGGTTTTTGTATTGTTACATTCTTTTACGTGAGTTTTGTCTTGTTACGTATTATTGCATTGCTTTTGCCTTGTTGTGTCTTTTGTTATTTTTGTCTTGTTGAGTATCACTGTGTCACTTTTTTTGTCTTGTTACTTTATTTACATCTTGTTTCGTCATTTCCATCTTGTTGCATCATTTTTGTCTTGTTGTGTATTGTTGTGTATTGTTGTGTTGTTTCTATGCTGCATTCAAAATAAAGTAACGAGTCTGTTTTAGCAGCAGAACCTCTGAAACCTGCTCGTTGTCTCCAGAGGAAACACAGACTGGTGGAGACCAAGACCAGAGACAAAAGACTTCAAGCTGTTCAACTTAACAGACGATGACGTGTCAACGTTGAGTTTTCAGGTAGCATCAGGCAAAAAAATTAATTATTGCAGTTACGTCACATTTCTGCATTAAAATAACTAAAAATCTGTAATTTATTCAAGGTAACGTGAATTTTATTGCTAGTTATCATCATCGTCATCATCGTCATTCATCTCGGACACATCACAGAGCGAGGACGGAAGTCAGTGAACGCGACTGAACGTGAATCAAACGTCAAATAGATTTTCATCAAAGCAAATCCATGTCCCACACTACTTCATGTCATCAAACTACAACTTTGTTATTGTTTTAATATGAGAGACCCCTAGTGGCAGAAGTGACATACTGCACCTTTAAAGGATGAAGTTCAGCCCCATGAAGGACCAGTTTCAGGCGTAATTCCACCTTAAAGTAAACACAGGGACTTTAAGGTGGATTTGAGAGATAAATGGAACTAAAATCAGCCTCAGTGTTTATTGTGTCTCTACTTGTTGTTTCCATATTTACTGTTGTTTGTTGTTGTTTTCATCTGCTGCTGCAGTGACCCACATCCCCCCGCAGGAACCAATCAGGTTTAATATAACCCAGAGTGACTCCACACACACACACACACACACACACACACACACACAATCGTTGTCGAACGTTGCTGCAGAGATTTTACCAGGAAGTCTGAGGGATTCTGGGAAGTGAGGCTCAGACGGGATCAGAACAAAAAAAAAAAAAACAACAATCTGCAGAAGAAGAAAAAAAACCTGAAGTATGAGTTCATTTACATCCTGAGAGAAGAAACAGAGCGAACAAAGACACAAACTCCTGATGTTCACGTCCAAACAGCTGCAGACTCACAGTCACAACCTTTAAGATTTAAAAGAAATCAGACTGACTTTTTCACAAACTGTGGGCAGGTTTTCAGCAGTACACAGAGTTTTTACATCCTACAGAAGAATGTGAGGACCTGACAGAAGAGCTCACAACAAGAGGAGGAAGAACTGGTTTGATTTTGGATTCTGGAAGTCAAAATGTCGAGAAAAAATCATAGAAATGTCAAGAATAAAGCTGAAATGTTGAGAATAATGTCAAACTATCAAGATTAAAGTGGAACTGTCGACATGTTTAGAATAAAATCAAACGTCAGAAGAAAAAAAGAAAAAAATAAGTCGAGAAGTTTTTCAACTTTATTCTCAACAAACTTTTTATTTTCTCAAGATACAAAAGTCTTCCTCCAGTCAAACATAAATCTGAATTGTGAATTGTTTGTCCAAGTTTTTGTGTGAGTGGAATCGACTCGTTGTCGCCCCCTGTGGCCGACAGGGGTAAAAACAGCCACCACACCTGCAGCGCTCCTGTTTAAAGTGAGAACTGCAGCGCTGAAAGGTTCTGGTAGAGAACAAGAACTACAAGTCAGTGTGAAAAAACATTTTAGTTCACTGAAATAAAAATAAAAACATTATGGACTCACCTGTTCTGACTAATAACCACACATTATAATAAAAAAACAAAACTAAACATTTTTAAACCATAAAAACTGAACTGAAACATACAAACTCACTAGGAAACAAAAAATAAATAAAGTAAAATAAATAAATAAATTCTTAATGGCAATTAATCAATAAATGATTAATCATTAACATCCAAATGTGAGCTGCTGCAGTGTTTTGTTTTGTTTACTTGTTTATGATGTGATCACCTGACTGGCTGTGACAACACAGATCAAATGTTTGGATCTTAATTCAAACTGTACTCAACTACCATTTTAAAAGTAACTAAGTAGATTACATGCTGTAATTCTTTCACTTCAGTACCAGTTAAAGTACAGACTGTGAAAATCTACTCATACAAGTGCCCCAAAAAAACTACTCGAGTACAGTAATCTGAGTATTTGTAATTAGTACATAAAGTAAAAATACTTTGTTACAGTCAGGGTGGAAATACTGTAACAAAGTATTTTCCCTTGTTGTACTGGTACTTTTACTGAAGTAACAGACTCGAGAACTTCTTCACTTTTAATTTAAGATTGAAAATAAGATTCAAACGTTCAGAATGAAGCTGAAACGTCGAAAAACTGAGAGAGAAAAGTGAAAAATAAACCGTGAGACTGTGATGAATGAAAAAACAACAACAACAAAACAACAAAAACAAACAAAACAACAACAAAAAGACAACAAAAACAAACACCCAACAAAAACAAACAAACAAAACAACAACAAAAAGACAACAAAAACAAAAACCCAACAAAAACAAACAAAAAAAACCAAACAAAAACAAACCAAAAAAAAACATCAAAAAGACAACAAAAACAAAGACCCAACAAAAACAAACAAAAAAAACAACAACAAAAAGACAACAAAAACAAACAAAAAACAAACAAAAACAAACAAAAAACAACAAAAAGACAAACAAAAACAAAAAGACAACAAAAAAACAACAACAAAAAGACAACAAAAACAAAAACCCAACAAAAAAACAAAAAACAAAAAAAACAACAAAAAACAACAAAACAACAAAAACCAAAACAAACAAAAAAAAAAAAACAAAAAAAACAACAAAAAGACAACAAAAACAAAAACCCAACAAAAAAAACAAAAAACCAACAAAAGCAACAAAAAAAAAAAAAAAAACACAACAAAAAGACAACAAAAACAAAAACCCAACAAAAACAAGAGTGTGGTTTGAATTTTTCTCTGAACGTTGATGTGACGTCAGACTGAAGGTGAAGAAACTTTAAGATGAAGAAGTGAAATAAAGAGTCCTCCTCCTCCTCCTCTTTGACCACCACCCTCCTCCTCCTCTTGACCACCTCCTCCTCCTCCTCTTGACCACCACCTCCTCCTCCTCTTTGACCACCCCTCCTCCTCTTGACACCTCCTCCTCCTCCTCTTTGACCACCTTCCTTCTCCTCCTCTTTGACCACCACCCCCTCCTCCTCCTCCTCCTCCTCCTCCTCTTTGACACACCACCACTCCTCCCTCCTCTCTCTTTGACCACCTCCTCCTCACCTCTTTAAATATTTGTTTCTTGGAATCAGTGAGGATATAAGGCTCAGTGTTCACAACTTTCTGAGAAACTCACGAGGAGCTTCCAGTCACACACGCACACACACACACACACACACACACACACACACACACACACACACACACACACACACACACACAGTAGTGTTTTCATCACTTCTGGGGACATTACATTAACTTACATTCATTTCCTGGAGACTTATCCTGACCCTACCCATCACAAGTCCCTGCCTAAACCTAACCCTAACCCTGACCTTATCCTAAACCTAACCTTACCCTAACCCTGACTCAAGTCTTCACCCTAAAATTTAATGATTTACATAATGGGGACCCATAAAGCAGGCGAGACCCCACAATGTGAGTGTTAAACAGATTTGTCCCCACAATGATAGTAATACACGTACACACACACACACACACACATTCTGCCTTTTCAAACCTAAAAAATTCAACATTTCTGAGTTCTGATGGGCTGAAAAACACATTTTTATATTAATTATTGATTTATTGAACTTCAGTTCAAGACTTTGAAGTTTATTTCTGTATATTCTAATCAATTCATCAAAAATATTCATAAACACAAACTAAATATGAAAATTACTTTTCAGAAATCCAACATTTTTCCCCAGAATTTGGACTTTTCCTGACTTTTCCTGACAGCTCAGTCCTTTAATCTCAGAGTCCTTATTTTAGCCACAAAGTTCTGATTTTTAATCTTTCTGGACTTTATTCTGAAAATTCTGACTATTAATCTCAGATTTTTGGCCTAATTTTCAAAGTTAAGACTTTAAATCTCAGATTCTTGATGATTTGTCTCAAAATATTGACTCTGAATCTGATAAAGTCTGAACATGAACGAGGTCGAGCTCATTTTTAAGCTCAGTTTTCAGCTCAGAGAGACGACAGAGGGTTAAACGTACGCATTATGTAATCTTGATTCAGTGTATCATGCATCTTTACGATTCATTACAGATGCAGAGTCCCTCACTCACCACTGACTATTCACAGACATTTTCATTTATAAAGCAATACTGGTCAAACTCCCAGCCTGCCTCTGTAACCTCCTCTGTGTCAGCTCTGTTAGTTAGCAGCTACGCTCCTCCAAGTTACTTTTCAACGTACCCCGGGTTTTAACTGATTTGGGGAAAAGTGCATTTTCCTACTATGCCCCATGGGCTTGGATAATCTGCAGAAAGATCTTAGATTAGAAACACTCTATCAATTAATAAATTTAAGGGTATCATAAAGAATGTGGTGACGGAAAACATGAGCTTGTTTTTCTTGAGAGGTCCACTATGTTTTAATAGTTGTTCTTGTTGTTTTATTGTGGAATGTTCTTGTTTTTATTTATTTATTTATTTTTTGTTTAATATGTTGTATTTGTTGCATCTTAATATGTTGTGATTGGCTGCTACCTTGGCCAGGTCTCTCTTGTAAAAGAGATTTTGAATCTCAATGCAACTTCCTGGTTAAATAAAGGTCAAATTAAAAAAAAAAAAGTGAACGTGTCAGGACTTTTTAAACTTTATTATCTTCAGTTAAACTTTTACAAACATTTCAACCTGTTAAATGACTTTATTGAACAGAACAACGAGACATAAAGAGTTAATTTTCAGACAGAAAACGTGAACACTTCAGTCCAGGAGAGTTTTTAGATCTCGTCAGTCCACCTTAAAAACACAAACAGCTACAGAAAGTCGAACCTCAGCAGGAAGCAGAGCTGCAGCTCGGCAGGCTGTTGAGGAATTAATGAAGTACAGACACACACACAGACACACACACAACACACACACACACACACAACACACACACACCACACACACACACAGACACAACACACACACAGACACACACACAACACGACACAGACACACACACACACCCACACACACACAGACACAACACACAGACACAACACACAACACACAGACACACACACACAGACACACACACCCACACACACACACAGAACACACACACACACACACACAACACAGACAAACACACACACAACACAGACACACACACACAGACACACACACACACACACACACGACACACACACACACAGACACCACACACCCACACCACACACACACACACACCACACACACACACACACAGACACACACACACCCACACACAGACACACACACACACACAGACACACACACACAGACACACACACACGACACACACACACACACACAGACACACACACAACACACCAACACACACACAACACAACACACACACACACAGCACACACACACACACACCACACACAGACACACACACACAACACACGAACACACACACACACAGACACACACACACAGACACACACACACACACACACACACACACACACAGCACACACACACACACACACACACACAACACACACAGACACACACAACACACACAACACCACACAGCACACACACACACACACACACACACACACACACACACACACACAACACAAGACCAGGTTTACTCTACTGTCGTGTGTGTGTGTGTGTGTGTGTGTGTGTTTTCTGGCTGAAGGTGTTGTGTTTGATTCTTTGACAAAAACTAATCGCCTGTTTGACAGAAATGTGGGTCGACTTCTGAGAAAAAGTGGAAATAAAATTCTGAGAAAGTTAAAGTCTGAAGTTAATCAACAAACACGTTCTAACTCAGGAGAACGAAGGAACCTGATAAATAACCTGATAAAAAACAAACAAATAAAAGTCGAACTCGGAGGAAACGTGTGAATGTTTTGTTTCAACCTAATGTGATGAAAATGTGATTAAAGTTTGATTTGATAAAAGAAACATCACGAATCTTAAAAAGTTCAACCCGAGAATTTCATACTTTTATTTTGAAACTTTAGTCCCTGAATTTGGACTTTCATTTTGAATCTTAATCTTCACATTAACAGGACAGTTCAGACTTTTAACTTAAAATTTTAGTTTTTCTAGACTTTCAGATGTTAATCTCATAATTTTGATATTTTCACTCGTATTTTTCACTGATTTTATTTTTAAAACAATCTTTGAATTCAGACTTTTTTAAATTCAGAATTAGGACTAATCTTAAAATTTTGACTTCATCTCAAAAGTGTCAGGAAACTTCATTCTTTCAGACTTTAATCTCAGGATTATGACTTCATCCAAAATTGTGAATTTAAGTTTTATCTCGAATTCTTAAACTTCTGAGTTTTATGTTCAAATTCAGATTTCGATCTGAGGATTTTGGATTATTTCTCATAATTCAGACTTTAATCTCAACTTTTTAATCTTCATTTCTGACTTTCACCTCAAAATTCTCAAAAATCTCAAATTTAGATTTCAGAATCTGCAACTGAAGATTATTTTTATTACTGATCAACCTGCTGATTATTTTCTGAAGTAATCAATACCTTTTTTGGTCTTTTTATCAGCTCACCTGCTCGTCTCCGACTGTCTGTCTTTTTACAGCTTTTATTTTGAAGTTGAGACTGTGAGAAGGAACCAGAACAGAAACATAAAATTATAGAGTTATAGAATTATAAAATTATAAAACTATAAAATCATAAAATTATAAAATTATAAAATCATAAAATTATAAAACTATAAAATCATAAAATTATAAAATTATAAAAATACAGATTCAGCGTCTCTACAGTCTGTTTCTGACTCGTGGACTCATGTCGACAGTCTGAGGGACCTTTAAGATATAAAGTCTTCCTGCGTCACATGAGGACGTCCTCCAAGACAGACGGGTGGACGTCGGCGTTCTTCAGACTCTGGACGAGTCTCTGGACGGTGGCTTTCTTCCCCTCGGAACGTCTCCACAGAACCAGAGCGGCCAGAACGGCTCCGTGCGTGTTGAGAACGTGGTCAGAGCGGCAGCGGAACAGAGCCTCCGCAGACAGACCCAGATCCATTAGGACCGCCTCCCACTCGGCGCCGAGCCGAGACGCCAGCCGGGACAACTCGCGGTCCGAAGGAACCTTCAGGAGAACCGAGTCCGGGAGACGCCACACGTCTGCGGAGAGATGGAGACGATTTAACATCTTCAGCTCAAAGATTTATTCTGACTTTTATCTTGAAATTTTATTTAAACCTCAGAATTTAAAACTCTTCCTCAAATTTAAGATTTTTTTTTCATAACTCAAATCCCATAATTACGTCTTTCATCTCAAAATTTAGACTTTTACACTTCTGAAACTAGTTTTTTTCTTTTATTTTGAAATTATTTGTCATTTCTCAGGATTTAGACTTTTATTTAATTTTATTCATAAAAATATTACTTTTATTTAAAAATCTGGACATTAGTCACAGCTGCTCTTCTTCCATCTCAAACTTCTGACTTTAATCTTGAAAATTCTGACTTTAATTTTTAAAATTCTGACTTAAATCTCAAATTTTCACATTTTAATTTCAGAATTTAATGCTGCAGTTTTGAGTTTTATCTAAATATCCAATATTTATCTCAGAATCTTGACTTTTTTCTCAAAATTCTGACTTTAATCTTAAAATCTGACATTTAAAATACAGATTTCAAACCTCCAAACCAGACAGAGAATTATTACTTTCTAAAGTTTCTCACTTTCATTTCAGGTTTTAATGTGAATGTTCTCAAACTTTTATCTTAAAATTCACACTCTCTGACAAATATCTTACATTTCTGACTTTTAATCAAACTTTTATCTCAAAAAGTTGTTTTTGAATCTTAAAATTATGACGATTACAGAAAAAGTCACATTTTTTCAGTTCCTGACTTTCATCTTAAAAACTGGACCTGAATTTACAAGTTCTGGCTTTTATTTTGAAATTTGATCTCACAGTTTTGACTTTTATCTCTAATATTTTTCTGAGAAATTTTGACCTTAATCTCAAAATTCAATTTCAGATTTCTAATTTCTTTAACATTCAAACGTCAGTCTGATAATTATGACTTTATTTTCTCTCAGAATCAGGATGAATCTTAAAATTCTGACTTTTGTCTTAAAGATCAAACATCAGACTTTAATCTGAGGATTATAATTTAATACTGAATTTAGAACTTTAATCTCATTATTTCAGATTTACATGCAGGTTTTGAGATGAAACTTCAAATTAAAAGCCTCAGGTTTCAAACTTATCTCATAATTCAGATTTAGATCTCAGGATTATGACATCATACTAAAATTTGGATTTAAATGTCAAACTAATTGAAAGTTTTATCTCTGACTTTTATCTCAAATGATCAGCCTCTGAACCGTGTTTTTCTTTTTTGTTTTTTTGTTTTTTTCGTGTCAGCCTGTGGTCACGTGACTGCGCGTCTCCAGCAGGTGGAGCTGTGATAATAATAAAATTATAAAAGCAACACATTGACAGACATGTTGTTCAGTCTTCAGTCTCTAAATTTCTAATCTTGGAGTTTTTTGTGATATTTTCCTCCCTAAGCTCTGTAATTTTTAATGTTTTTAAACCTTCAGTGATCCGTCGTGATATAAGGTGTTTGGGCATGAGTGTGTGTAGATAAAAAGGCAAAAATCACTAAAATATTTGTTATAAAAAGTATAACATACTTTATCATCAGGTGATGTGGGTACTGTTTGAATTAATTAAAAGAGAAATGAGGAGAAAATGAAGAGAACTAAAGAGAAATGAGGGAGAACTGAAGAGAAAAAATGAGGAGAAATGAAGATGAAACTGAAGAGAACTGAAGAGAAATGAGAACTGAAGAGAAATGAGAGAACTGAAGAAAATAAAGGAGAAATGAGGAGAAATGAAAAATGAAGAGAAATGAAGAGAGAAATGAAGAGAACTGAAGAAGAAAACTGAAGAGAACTGAAGAGAAGAAGAAAATGAGGAAACTGAAGAAATGAGGAATGAATGAGAGAACTGAAGAGAAATGAAGAAATGAAGAGATGAAGAAATGAGGAATGAAGAGAAATGAAGAGAACTGAGAGAAAGAGAATGAAGAGAAATGAGAGAACTGAAGAAAATGAGAGAACTGAAGAGAAACGAAGAGACCTGAAGAGAAATGAAGAGAACCTGAAGAGAAATGAGGAGAAATGAAGAGAAATGAAGAGAACTGAAGAGAAATGAAGAGAAATGAAGAGAATGAGAGAAATGAGAGAGAAATGAAGAGAAATGAAGAGAACTGAAGAGAAATGAGAGAACTGAAGAGAAATGAAGAGAATGAAGAGAACTGAAGAGAAATGAGGAGAACTGAAGAGAAAGAAGAACTGAAGAGAACGAGGAGAACTGAAGAGAAACGAGGAGAAACTGAAGAGAAATGAGAAGAACTGAAGAGAAATGAGGAGAAATGAAAGAGAAATGAAGAGAAATGAGAGAGAAACTGAAGAGAAACTGAGGAGAACAGAGAAGAGAAACGAGGAGAAATGAAGAGAAACTGAAGAGAAATGAGGAGAACTGAAGAGAAATGAGGAGAACTGAAGAGAAACGAGGAGAACTGAGGAGAAATGAAGAGAAATGAAGAGAATGAAGAGAATGAGGAGAACTGAAGAGAAATGAAGAGAACTTAAGAGAACTGAAAAGACCTGAAAGAGAAATGAAGAGACCTGAAGAGAAATGAGGAGAAATGAAGAGAAATGAAGAGAGAACTGAAGAGAAATGAAGAGAACTGAAGGAGAACTGAAAAGAACTGAAGAGAAATGAGGAGAAATGAAGAGAAATGAAGAGAACTGAAGAGAAATGAGGAGAACTGAAGAGAAATGAAGAGACCTGAAGAGAAATGAAGAGAAATGAAGAGAACTGAAGAGAAATGAGGAGAACTGAAGAGAAACGAGGAGAACTGAAGAGAAACGAGGAGAACTGAGGAGAAATGAAGAGAAATGAAGAGAAATGAGGAGAACTGAAGAGAAATGAAGAGAACTGAAGAGAAATGAAGAGAACTGAAGAGAAATGAGGAGAACTGAAGAGAAATGAAGAGAACTGAAGAGAAATGAAGAGAACTGAAGAGAAATGAAGAGACCTGAAGAGAAATGAAGAGAAATGAGGAGAACTGAAGAGAAACGAGGAGAACTGAAGAGAAATGAAGAGAACTGAAGAGAAATGAAGAGAACTGAAGAGAAATGAAGAGACCTGAAGAGAAATGAAGAGAAATGAAGAGAATGAAGAGAAATGAAGAGAACTGAAGAGAAATGAAGAGAACTGAAGAGAAATGAGGAGAACTGAAGAGAAATGAAGAGAACTGAAGAGAAATGAAGAGAACTGAAGAGAAATGAAGAGACCTGAAGAGAAATGAAGAGAAATGAAGAGAACTGAAGAGAAATGAAGAGAACTGAAGAGAAATGAGGAGAACTGAAGAGAAATGAAGAGAACTGAAGAGAAATGAAGAGAACTGAAGAGAAATGAAGAGACCTGAAGAGAAATGAAGAGAAATGAAGAGAAATGAAGAGAACTGAAGAGAACTGAAGAGAAACGAGAGAACTGAAGAGAAATGAGGAGAAATGAAGAGAAATGAAGAGAAATGAGGAGAAATGAAGAGAAATGAAGAGAACTGAAGAGAAATGAAGAGACCTGAAGAAAAATGAGGAGAAATGAAGAGAACTGAAGAGAAATGAGGAGAACTGAAGAAAAATGAGGAGAAATGAAGAGAAATGAAGAGAAATGAGGAGAACTGAAGAGAAATGAAGAGAACTGAAGAGAAATGAGGAGAAATGAAGAGACCTGAAGAGAAATGAGGTGATTTCTTGTCCTTCCAGAAACAAACATGGAGCCGTTTGACTTCTGACTCATTCTGAGGAAAAACGTCAGCTGGAAAAAATGCAGTAAAAAGCAGTGAACGTTAAAACTCCTCAGAGGTGTTAAAGAAACCTGCTCAGTGCTTCTGCAGCTTTAACTCGCTCACAGACATGAAGACGAAGATGAAGACGACAACGCTGCTGCTGCTGCTGCTGCCAAGATTCCTGGAAAGCAGGAGGCAATAAAACGAGGAGGAGGAGGAAGAGGAGGAAGAGGAGGAGGAGGAGGAGCAGGAGCAGGAGCAGGAGGAGGAGGAGGAGGGCTTGTTTTCCAGCCTGGGCCTCCCTCCTCCCTCCTCCTCCCTCCTCCTCCTCCTCTTCCTCCGTAGAGGTGTGACCTACCTGCAGCTCCTCCTCCTGCTGAGACAAACTGCCTGCAGGAATCTCATTCAGACTCTGACTTCACTCTTTTTATTGATCGTCTGCTTTGATCAGCATTGATTTCTGATCACTCTGATCTTTCTGCAACAATCTGTCGGCTTATTTTCTCACAACAAAGTTATTTATGTTTTTCTAAGAAGTGACACGTTCTCCTTGGTTCTTGCTGATCTTTGATCTCGTCTGAAGACGCTGACACACGTTTCCTGGAAACTTCCTGAAAGCTGTTCTGAGAATCGTCAAACCTCCCTCTGCAGGAGGGAGGAACCTGCTCAAACGGATCAATCCTCTATCGTCTGTCTTCAGCTAAACTCATTATTTTCCTCAGTTTCACAACTTTAATGAGCAAAATTCAACTTCAGTATAGTCTCTTTTGTCCTTAAAATTTGGACTTTTGTCACAAAACTCAGAATTAAATCTCAGAATTATGACTCTTTTTGAAGACAAACTACTTTAAATTAATTGTTGAGAGAAGAGAACCAGCTGGCTGACCTGCAGCGGCTCCCACTGTGTTTCAGGACTGATTTTTAAGTTCTCGTTCTTGTTAAAAAGGCTCTTAAAAGTTTGTTTGTGCACTAAATGAACAATTACTTGTCTTTTTTTATTCCTTCACGGCCTCTTAGATCCTCTGCTGCTGTTTTTTTTTTCCTTTAATGACAAACGATCACAGCTCGGCCTTTTAACTGTCAGATTGAGGCTCTGGGAACATTTTCTTTATTGTAAACCTCTTTGAGCTACACCTCCTGTATGAATGCTGCTGTATAAATAAAGTTTATTGTCATTAATAAAGTCATAAGTTACTTATTAGAGTGTTTTTCCCACTGGCCTTTTAAACTGAGATTCTGATTTCTCACAAAGAAGTTCTTCCTGATGTGAAAGTTTCCAGACCCGACACCGTTTCTGGGAAAATCCTGAAACTCTTTCTGAGAATTATGATTAACACCCATGATCATTTATTACGGTCTATAAATCCAGAACCCTGGAGCTGAATTCCAGCGAACACGACGTCACGTTAACTGAGAACTCACCTGCAGACTCCAAACACCTGAAGCATCAGAGTCAGAATAAAACCCTCTTGACCTATAACCCTCTGACCATCTGACCTATAACCCTCTGACCATCGTGACCTATAACCCTCTGACCTATAACCCTCTGACCATCGGACCTATAAACTCTGTGACCTATAAGCCTCTGACCATCGGACCTATAACTCTGTGACCCTGTGACCATCTGACCTATAACCCTATGACCATCTGACTTATAACCCTGTGATCTATGACCCTCTGACCTATAGCCCTGTGACCCTGTGACCATCTGACCTATAAGCCTATGACCATCTGACCTATAACCTTGTGACCTATAACCCTCTCTCTGACCTATAACTCTCTGACCATCTGACCTATAACCCTCTGACCTATAACCCTGTGACCTATAACCCTCTGACCATCGGACCTATAACCCTGTGATCTATAACCCTCTGACCATCTGACCTATAACCCTGTGACCTATAACCCTCTTACCATCGGACCTATAACTCTGTGACCCTGTGACCCTCTGACCTATAGCCCTGTGCTAACCCTATAACCCTCTGACCTATAACTCTCTGACCGTCTGACCTATAACCCTGTGACCTATAACCCTCTGACCATCAGACCTATAACCCTGTGATCTATAACCCTCTGATCTATGACCCTCTGACCATCTGACCTATAACCCTGCTTGTGACCTATGACCCTCTGACCTATAGCCCTGTGACCTATAACCCTCTGACCTATAACCTCTGACCATCTGACCTATAACCCTGTGACCTATAACCCTCTGACCATCGACCTATAACCCTGTGATCTATAACCCTCCTGACCTATAACCCTGTGACCTATAACCCTCTTACCATCGACCTATAACTCTGTGACCCTGTGACCATCTGACCTATAAGCCTATGACCATCTGACCTATAACCCTGTGACCTATGAACCCTCTGACCTATAGCCCTGGTCCCTGTGACCATCTGACCTATAAACCCTGTGACCTACAACCCTGTGACCTATGACCCTCTGACCTATAGCCCTTGTGACCCTATGACCCCTGACCTATAACCCTGTGACCTATGACCCTCTGACCTATAACCCTGTGACCTATAACTCCTGTGACCTCGTGACCATCTGACCTATAACCCTGTGACCCTGTGACCATCTGACCTATAACCCTGTGACCATCTGGCCTATAACCCTCTGACCCTGTGACATCTGACCTATAACCCTCTGACCTATAACCCTGCGACCTATAACCCTGTGACCATCTGACCTATAACCTCTGACCCTGTGACATCTGACCTATAACCCTCTGAACCTATAACCTGGACCTCTGACCTATAACCCCATGACCTATAACCCTCTACCCTGGACCATCTGACCTATAACCCTCTGACCTATAACCCTGTGACCTATAATCCTGTGACCTATAACCCTGTGACCATCTGACCTATAACCCTGTGACCTATAACCCTCTGACCTATAACCCCCTGACCTATAACCCTCTGACCATCTGACCTATAACCCTGCGACCCTCTGATCTATAACCCTGTGAACCTGTGACCTATAACCCTGTGACCCTAACCCAGCCTGAACGGGGATTTATCATCATCTTCACAGAAAACTACAAAGATTTTTGTTTCTGTTGTTGGGTTGGATTTTTCTTTTTTTGAGGGATTTGTTGATAATAATTGTAGAAAATCATCAGACTGATTAAAACAGTTTCTTTTATTAATTCTAACAAACATTTTCACTTAATTTTGCTGTATTTTGTTTGTGAAAAGAGAAAAAGGAGAATTTCACTCAAAAACTCACATCAAACCTGGTCATTCTGAACTACAGCTGCAACAATTAAAGGAATAATCGATTATCAAATTAATTGCCAATTATTCTGATAATCGATCAACTGCTTTGAGTCACTTTTAATAGAAAAAAGTCAAAATTCTCTGATTCCAGCTTCAAAGATGTGAATATTTCCTGGTTTCTGAGGACGTCGTCTCGTCTTTATTTTCTTTCATCAAGAAAACAAACCTAATAAAAGTTAAGATGACTTAAAATTTCAAGAGATTTTTGAGTTTTGAATCAAACTGTTACGTTCTGAAATATTTTTCCGTCTAAAGTTTTGCCAACTTATAATCTTTAGTTGAGATAACTTACTTGCACTTGAATCTCTGAAGTTTAGAAAATCAAAAATAATCTATTTCTAATTGATTTGATTGAAAAGATTTAAATTGAAACTATTATTCACTTTCACTTTAACACGATTAAAAATTTTAATTTCTGAAACACTCATTTTTGGGGGTTTCTGAAAAAGATTCAGGTTTATCTAAAGAAGAAAAGTAAATTAGCTAGTAAAACTTTTTTAACTAAGGAATTTCAGTTGGGCTCAAAACTCAAAAGTTTAATGAAGTAAGAAGCCTTCAAACTTTTTTCAGCTTTTTTGTTTTTACAGTGTAGTTTTTCCTCTCATCAGTAAAACCATACACAAATTTTAAAAGCTTGCTGATATAAATCTTAAATTTTGTTGTCTTTTATTTATCTGGAGACCCAAATACAACCTCCTGTGACCCACCTGAGGGCCACGACCCAGTGTTTGGGAATGACTGATCTAGATGGACGAAAAGCTGCTTTAACACAGAGAACAAAGGTGTGTGAGTGTGTGACCCCTGATGACAGGTGTATGCTCTCTGTCTGCTCTCACCTGTGGAGCTCGGTCCAGGTGAGCTCGGTCCAGGTCGTGTCTGCAGCTCCAGCAGCAGTTTGTCCCGGACCCAGCTGAAGTCCTCCAGAGACCGCAGGAAGGCGTCGAAGGCCCGGGGCCCGCGGCTCGGCAGGAGGTCCAGCAGCTTCAGGGTCTTCTGTCTGTTTGTGGGCTGAGACTCGATGTCCTCCACCTGAGACTCTGTTAAAATGTCCTCCTGGTACAGAAACGGAACGATGGAGTCACTGACCAGCAGCTGCCCGGACAGCTCCAGCCGGTGAGCCCGCAGCAGAGCTCTGTGTGTCGGGTCCATTCACACGAGCTGAGAGTCGTTAGTACGTCTAGAAATATCATAATTAACTAACTTCTTAAATCATTACGGAAACTAGTCGTGTGATGGCTACTAACCCGGACAACTACGGTTTGCTTTATGTTATTGTGTCCGACTGGAAACACACCAGCGGAACCTTGTGCCAGCGCGAGCCAACGCTCAGGTTCCAATGAAAGTATTTCACGTCTTGAAATATTCTGATTTACTGCAAGCCTTTTATTAATGTTTTAAACAGTCTAATTTACTTAATTATTATTAACTACTCTTCAATTCGGCATACATGTAACACACCAGATATCACTACTTTTAAAGACAATCCCAACGTTTCACGCGGACTAGCGTCGGGCAGCAGCCAGCAAGCAGCGTGAGCTAATGCTAAAATTAAAGTTTAGTATTTTAAAAAGTGCTACTTGGCTCATCAAATCAATGCCGTATTTAATATAAGAATTAAATTTGTCCAACAGGCTCATGTTTGATTTATATCAAGTGTTTATAGTTATGGACGAAGGAGGAATCCTAAAACTAGGACATTTTTCAAAGAAGTTTGGTTGAACGGGCTCCATGCAGCAAACCACAGAGCGTCTTGGGCCAAATGACTTAATGACAACTTCAGTTTTTAAATCACATGGGACTCATAATAATAATTTGATATACACTTAATCCATCAAACACTACAAGAAAAAAAGCGTACTATTGTTTCCCCATACCAACGTTAGTTAATGAACTAATGCTAACATTAAGACTTTTATATTTGTAAAGGCTACATGTTTTATTAAATATACGCCGAATTTATCAAAATATCCCGAAGTTGCTACTCAGATTAATATTCATGTTCTCCAAGTGTTTCTAGCTAAGAATGAACAAGGAATCCGAAAACCGGCAGATTCTTCTATGGAGTTTGGCTCAGTTGTTTCCATTCAGGGAGCCTTGCCACAATTAAGTAGACTTAATGGCAGCTTAATCAATGAAATAATAAGTGACAAATATTCAACCAAGTGTTCATTAAACATGGCAAGTAACGTTACAATAAAAAAATAAAGGTTCGTACTTAAAGCCTCACGCTTCCACGGTAATGACACTGCCTGGCAAAGTGTGATTCAGTGTTGAAATTAAAGACTTTTAAATAGATTTCTACTTAATCGATAGGTCAGATATATGCCGAATTTTCTAGAATACACAAACTTTCCATATGAGCTCATATTTTTTTACTCTTCCATGGGTTTGCATTTACTGATCAATGAGCAAACCTTAAAATGGAAGATTTTTGAATGCTATTCTCTTCTTCCTCCAAGTGTTCTTCAGGTCCTGCGGATTTAGTGGAAAAATGACTGACAACTTTCATAAAACTGTAGATATGAAAATTGATCTCACATTTCAGTGTTTATAATAGATAATAAAAATAATGTAATAAAGTAAAATTTGGAATGTTTGCTCAATAATACAAATACTCATAAATCAAAATGTTGACAGTAAAACAAATTATTGATTTGCTTTTTCATATTTATAATCTTTTTTTGTTAATGAGGTAAAAACTAAAAAGAAAAAAAAACACTTTTTAACATCTCTAATTAAACATGATAACATCAGCAGCAGAACAAATAAATAGTGAGAGAGCAATAAAACACAACATCAGCATAATGAAGCACCATATAAAAATTTTATTCATCTCATGGTCGGAGCTGATCAACATTACTGAGTCCCGGCGTCAGCAGACAGATGGACGGCAGGACAACACACACACTTTCAGTCCGTGCAGTTTCTTTACCAAAAAATGTACCAGAAAACACAGTGTGACACAATCAATAAATATCTTTTTAAAAATCAAAACAGGCCGAGAGCTGCAGGGTTCACTCGCTCCCCCTGAAGACAGTCTGTCCCACAAGCTGTGATGTGTACAAAGACCTGCAGTCATGGTCCTGCTCGTTGTGTCTAATGTCCAGGAATAAAGAACGTGCACTTGATCGCTGTGAAATCGCAGCTGAAGAAGAAAATAAGCGTCTCTTCCCTTCTATGATTAGCCCTCCGTACTAAAATAAAGGTAAGGAACAGAAATGAACAGAAACAACACGTCAAAACCAGTTTACCTGAGTGAGCGACTGTCACAGGACCACACCTGGATTGAAACTGCCACGCCCACCTGCCTTCAAACTGATCCATAAAAACGACAAGAGACGGTTGTATTGATGAGTCCATGTTAGCGTCACAGAAACAAGCTGATAAAATATGAAGAGACGCAGCTTAAAATGTAGTTTAAAACTATTTTTCAATAAAAAAAATGAGCAGATGGAAACGAGCATTCATTCATGTTTTATTTACATTATTTTTTTTAGGGTTTTGGTTAAAATTTGCACTTAAACTGTACTGAAACGTGACTAATAAACAATAAAATGTCTCAAGATGACCACAGTTGTCCACACTGCTTTACTCTGTGTGTCTTTACCAGTCAGGGACTTCCTGTGTAATAGGTTTTTATTCTATCTCTCCATCATCTTGCCTGGATACTTTGTTAGGTGTTAATACGACAAACAAGAGCAGGGTCTCATCGATCTTTGCTCAGATTATGGATAGACATCGTCCTGTTCTACATCCCACATTCAACAATGATTGGAAAAATGACTCAGGTGTCCTGCTGTCAGATAAAGAATGGGACGTGGCCCTTTCTAGGGTTCATTCCTCCTCTACTCAAGGCATCGGCTACAATTCTTGAAAACTTAACTTGCGTGAATATTTCCAAACGTCGGTGCTGTGTGTGACAGGACAGCATCACTTTGGTCCTGTCCCTTTCTGCTCGTCCTTTCCCGACACTGTTTCCAGGGCAAACAGCTGTAATATGATGTCTTTCCTGTACCGTCAGCTCCAGGTGATTCTAATCTCCCTGCTCACCTGCAGAATGTTACCGCTTTTCCTTCTCTATTAACCAGACGTTTAGTTTGGTTGAAATGGACGGATGTTACCTCACCATGCTGCACAACATCAAGCTGGAAAAATGAAACCCATGAACAGTTTACCTGGCTTTGACCTTTGACCTCTGAACTGTCCAATCTGTACTTAAAATGCACAATGATGTAATCATGTTGTTTTTTGTTTGCTTGTTTGTTTTTGTGTATGTGTTGTTGTTGTTTTTTTAACTTTACGTGACCTGATTGTTTTGGTTGTTGTTACTTGTATTTTTGATTTTTTATCTTTCTGAACATAGTTGCAACTTGAGATGACGACATACTGTATGTTAATGTCCTGTTTGTTAAATGTAAAATCTCCACAAAAAAAGAAAAAAAAGAGATTTTTTTACCTGAACTTGTGCTGATCTGAAACACAGTCCAGCATTTTCAGTTCTGGAACAAACACAATCTGATCTGCAGACATGTGACTGAGTGTAAATAAATAAATCTCATCTGGATACAAACAGTTGAAATGTGACCTTGTTGTAGAACACAGCAGCGCTAACCGATCCCGTGTGTCGCCGGCTCTCTTTGTTTTTCTGCGATCTGATTGGTTCAGAGCTCCAGAGTTACTACATCCAGCAGGGACAAAGTCTAACAGGAGCCCGGGGTGGGGGTCAAACAAACTCTCGCTCATTAAAGCGCCGACTCTGACGTGAGTTCAGCTGAAAAAAAACATCAACAACACGTTGTCTGTTTGTTTTCTACGCAGCTCATCGTTCGGGAAAACCTCGTCCCGCTGCCTCACAAACGTTTGGACACAAGTGAACTTTTCATGGTCGTCCAGCAGCCAATCAGAGGGCTCCGTTTCCTGTGTTTGTCAGTATGAACAACAAACTGGAGTGACTTGAGGAAATGTTGATTCTAGCAGTGAAAACAGTTTCTGTTTACAAGACGAGAAACTGATGCATTTCTTTTTATTTTAGGGTTCTTTAGGTTTATTTCACCTCAGTCACATTTGTGTGACACTTGATTCAATGTTATTGTGAAACTGTTTCACCTGTAATAGTCGCTTTATTTTACGGTCCATTGTTTCAGAACATTTTTTTAGAAATGAGTGAGCGAGTTTCCAGGAAAAGCAGCTCAGGTTAAAAATTTGGCGTTAATAACATTAATCACGCGGTTCTTACAGTGTCAGAACAATCAATTAACTGATAATAATAACAGTTGTTTGTCTACTTTTCTTTTTGGTAATATTGTTTGGTGCTGCAGAAATATATTAACTTCAACGATAAACGATACTTTTTGCTGCAAGAGTTTCCGTGATAGAAATGTTGTCACCTGCTCGAAAGAATTCAACCAAAACTTTATGAGCATGAAGGCAACATGTGATTAAACCGACCAGTTAAATTTCACTTCAGTGCTCGTGTAAATGGTTTTGTATCAGCTTAAAAACGCATATTTTCTGTGACTCTGATGTTTCATCGATACAAACGTCTCTGTGATAAAACTGCAAACAATCTTCTGAAAATTCATTGTAGAAAAATCCAATATATCATTATTATCTCTCTCAGATATGATTGATGATTGATTGATTCTGTTATTGGGTCTAAAATGCTCTGTAACTGCACATCAAACATCAGAAATGTTCTGCTGTAAAAAACAAATACCGACCAAAATATGATTATCAGATGTTATAAGCCATCAAGTATTTATTCTGTATTAACCTTCCAGCAACAATCAGTCAGACGCTTGTTGGAATCCAGGTGTTACGTTCAGGACTTTCAGCATTCATAGAACTGTGGTTATATATGTAACTCTTGTTTGGGGTGTTGATTAGGGGCCTGCCCATTGTTCCGACACCCCAACAGTCTCGACAAAAGCCCATTTATTGGAAAAATGGACTTTTGTCTGGACTATTGGGGTTTTGGAAGGATGGGCAGTCCCCTCAAAACGAGAGTTACATCTATGGCCATTGCCCCGAAAATACACACTCTCCCTGCATGTTGTTAGGATGAGTGTGTATTTTTGGCACAATCGCCGTTTGTTTTTGGGATAACGGGCTGTCAGATAAATGGGCTTTGGGTCTAATGAGACATTTGTGGTGGAACAATGGGCCGTTGGAACAATGGCATGGCACCCTGAATTAGATCTGCAACTATAACTTAATTAATCAATGAGTCAACTGACAGAAAATAAGCCTGCAGCTGTTTTGATAATCAAATGTTTGTAGTTTTTTAAATTATAACGGATATTTAAAATAAATATTTTCTGACATTTTTTTAAACCAAATCAATAATAAAAATATTGATTAGCTGCAGCCCAAATCTGAATGCAGTTTTTCAACAGATGAATAGTTAAGATCATGTGCAGCGTCTCTGGTGATCATCTGTAAATCATAGAACTGTAGTTACATATGTCAGTGGTTCTCAAACCTTTTTCAAATCATTTAGAATAATTTTCAGCCCTGCACAGTTTCAGCTCGTCGAGTTAAATCACACTCAGACAGATTCTTCCTGATACTGACGGTATTTTGTTGGCCTGGTTTTCACTTCTTTCTTTCTGTTTTCAGTTGTATTACTTTGACGTTTTCATCAAAAATCAATTTCCTTGATTTTCGTCTGTTTAAACAGTAACCGTCTTTCTGATCACAGCAACATGATTGTCTTTGTTGTTTTCTTCTTCTGTGAGGATTTATGATAGTGAATAGTTTTCAGCAGTTAATGATTTCATTAAAAACAGAACAATTTAATGTAAAATGTGGTTTAAACTTATATTTTTATTGAACTGATAATATTAGAATTATTTTGGAATCTATATTATTGATATTTGTAAAAAAAATTCACATACCTGCAGGAAGGGGTACTCATAAGGGTAGTACCCTGATTTGAGAACCACTGACGTACTAAGGAGTGGTCAGTTACTTCACCTCAGAGCAGTACTGACAGTTTCAGCTGCAGGACACACAGTACAAGTACTTACTGCAGTGTAGTAAAGTATGTAGAGCAGAACATGAACCAGTGTTGTGTGTCTTGTAGGAGCCGAGCATGATGGGATTGGTCAGTGGTCAGATGGGCACTGCACACCTCTGAGTCATTGCACCCGTATTCCTCCACAGTGTGATGTAGTCCTGCTGTGTCTCTACATGTAGGTGTAGTCCTACATGTGTAGATGTAGTTCCGCTCTGTCTCTACACGTTGTTGGTGTAGTCCTGCTCTGTCTGCATGTTGAAGGTGTAGGTGTAGTCCTGCATGCTGAAGGTGTAGTCCTGCATGGTGTAGGTGTAGTCCTGCATGTTGTAGGTGTGTAGTTCTACATGTTGTAGGTGTAGTCCTGCATGTTGTAGGTGTGTAGTTCTACATGTTGTAGGTGTAGTCCTACATGTTGAAGGTGTAGTGCTGCATGTTGAAGGTGTAGTCCTACATGTTGAAGGTGTAGTCCTACATGTTGAAGGGGTAGTCCTACATGTTGGAAGGGCAGTCCTACATGTCGAAGGTGTAGTCCTACATATTGTAGGTGTAGTCCTACATGTTGTAGGTGTAGTCCTACATGTTGCAGGTGTAATCCTACATGTTGAAGGTGTAGTCCTGCATGTTGTAGGTGTAGTCCTGCATGTTGTAGGTGTAGTCCTACATGTTGTAGGTTTAGTCCTGCATGGTGTAGGTGTAGTCCTGCGTGGTGTAGGTGTAGTCCTGCATGGTGTAGGTGTAGTCCTGCATGTTGTAGGTGTAGTCCTACATGGTGTAGGTGTAGTCCTGCATGTTGAAGGTGTAGCCCTGCATGTTGTAGGTGTAGTCCCGCTCTGTCTCTACACGTTGTTGGTGTAGTCCTGCCCTGTCTGCATGGTGTAGGTGTAGTACTGCATGTTGTAGGTGTAGTCCTGCATGTTGTAGGTGTAGTCCTGCATGTTGTAGGTATAGTCCCGCTCTGTCTCTACACGTTGTTGGTGTAGTCCTGCCCTGTCTGCATGGTGTAGGTGTAGTCCTGCATGTTGTAGGTGTAGTCTTACATGTTGAAGGTGTAGTCCTGCATGGTGTAAGTGTAGTCCTACATGTTGAAGGTTCTAGTCCTGCATGTTGAAGGTCTAGTCCTGCAATGTGAGTAGTCGTGTAGTTTCCGCTCTGTCTCTACACGTTGTTGGTGTAGTCCTGCGTGGTGTAGGTGTAGTCCTGCATGGTGTAGGTGTAGTCATGCATGTTGTAGGTGTAGTCCTGCATGTTGTAGGTGTAGTTCCGCTCTGTCTCTACACGTTGTTGGTGTAGTCCTGCGTGGTGTAGGTGTAGTCCTGCATGTTGTAGGTGTAGTCCTGCATGTTGTAGGTGTAGTCCCGCTCTGTCTCAACACGCTGTTGGTGTAGTCCTGCCCTGTCTGCATGGTGTAGGTGTAGTCCTGCATGTTGTAGGTGTAGTCCTACATGTTGAAGATGTAGTCCTGCATGTTGTAGGTGTAGTTCCGCTCTGTCTCTACGCGTTGTTGGTGTAGTCCTGCGTGGTGTAGGTGTAGTCCTGCATGTTGTAGGTGTAGTTCCGCTCTGTCTCTACACGTTGTTGGTGTAGTCCTGCGTGGTGTAGGTGTAGTCCTGCATGGTGTAGGTGTAGTCATGCATGTTGTAGGTGTAGTCCTGCATGTTGTAGGTGTAGTTCCGCTCTGTCTCTACACGTTGTTGGTGTAGTCCTGCCCTGTCTGCATGGTGTAGGTGTAGTCCTACACAGTGTAGATGTAGTCCTGCTCCGTCTCTACACGTTGTAGGTGTAGTCCGTCAGGTAGTCCTTCAGTCTGTTGGGTAGCGGCAGGTCTTGGACCCGCCGCGTCGTCCTGTTGATGGTGATGCGACAGAGGTGCTGTAGCGACGGCGTGGCCGTGTACACGGGTTTGGTGAGCAGTAGTTGCACCGTGCCGTTGGGTGGCGCCGCAGACGGCTGAGAGTTCGACGAGGACTTGTCGCTGGTCCTGGACAGCTGGACGTAGTGCTCCACCAGGTGGACCACGCTGTCAAACTGCTTCAGCTTCGGCTTCACCAGCACCACCGAGTCCAGTTTGAATTTACCGTGTTTGTACTCGATCCGCAGGTTGGTGGGACCCGCCGATGTCATGGCGGAGATGGTGAACAGGTAGTCCCTCTGAGAGCTGTCTCGCACCAGGAAGGTTCCTTCAGAGGCGTCCTGGAGGATCTCTTTGGCCTCGTTAGCGGTCAGACTGCCCCAGTACCAGCCTGACAGTACAGAGAGACAGAGGACAGTAAAGACACAGAGTGAGTTATTGATCAGGATTATCCCAACATCTGTCTTTTAGTTTTCATAGAACTGTGGTTATATATGTAACCCACTCTACACTTCTCAAATAAGGAGTGTAGAGGTCCTACAGAGAACCCTTCTATTGTGCAACAGTTCCACCTAGAACCCTTTCTGGTAGTTCTATCCAGAACTGCTCCACATTCTAAGGGTGCCAACAAGATTACACTCAGGATTCTATCGTGAACGTTTTTATATTCAAAGGGTTTTATCTAGAACACATTCAAGGCTCTACTGAGATTTTTTTTATATTCCAAGATTATATTTATTTAGAAGACACTCTGAGGTTCTATCAAGAATCTTTTTATGTTCTGAGGGTTTTATCTAGAACACACTCAAAGGATTCTACAGAGAACCCTTTTGTCCTAAATGAAAGAGTTCTTCAAGGATTTCAACAATGCTTAAAGAACTCTTTCTTCTAAAAAGGGTTCTTTGGATGAAAAGAGTTCTTACTGGAACCCTTTGTCTTACAAAGAACCCTCGACAAACCCTTTCTTCAAAAACTTGTTCTTCAGAAGCAAATGGTTCTGGGTAGAACTTCAGTCCTTCAAGAAGAACCTTATTTGTCAGAGTGTACGTCTCAATTCGGGGACTGCCCATTGTTCCGAAACCCACTAGTGTGAAAAATGTCCCGTTGGACAGGAAGCCCAATTTTTATCCTGAAAACAAACGGCTGTTGTCCCGAACACTCTCCCTGCAGTGTGTATTTTCGTGTCAGTGTGTGTTTTCGTGTCAGTGTGTGTTTTCATGTCAGTGTGTATTTCTGTGTCAGTGTATATTTTCAGATCAGGGTGTATTTTCGGGTCAGTGTGTATTTTCGGGTCAGTGTGTATTTTGGGTCAGTGTATATTTTCGGGCCAGTGTGTATTTTCGGGTCAGTGTGTATTTTCAGGTCAGTGTGTATTTTCGTGTCAGTGTGTTTTCGTGTCAGTGTGTTTTCGGGTCAGTGTGTTTTCGGGTCAGTGTGTTTTCGGGTCAGTGTGCGTTTTCGAGTCAGTGTATATTTTCGGGTTAGTGTGTATTTTCGGGTCAGTGTGTATTTTTGGGGCAGTATATATTTTCGGGTCAGTATATATTTTCGGGCAGTGTATATTTTCGGGGCAGTGTGTATTTTTGGGGCAGTATATATTTTCGGGTCAGTGTATATTTTCGGGGCAGTGTGTATTTTTGGGGCAGTGGGCTGTTTGTTATCGATTTCGGTCACAGCAACAGCCAATCACAGCCTGCATATGATGATAGCTCGTTGCCCCACCTGTGTTCTTGAGGTCCTTCATGGCTAATGCGATGCGGCTCTCGTCTGATTCCACAGCCCTGGAGTTGTTGTTGGCTCGTCTGTCGCTCTCGATGGTTTCTGTGGACTCTGTGGAGGACTGGCAGGTCATTGGACAGATCCAGATCCAGCCTAGTGTTAGGCCCACAGCTCAGACATGGACGAGGTCTGCAGCAGCCAGACGAGATGGGAGAAGACGCTGCACCGCCCTCTGAACTGGTCTGAACTGGTCTGTTCTGGTCTGGAAAAAAATCAAATCCATCAAAACAGTCAAACTGCTTCAATAAATTTACTGGAGACTCACCTCTGTTCTCTCAAACCAAACTACATTAAAAAATGTGCTAATTTAAGATAATACTGATCAAACATTAGAATAACCAGCTATCAGAGGAGGGTCAGAGACTTTTTACACATCAGCAGGGTTTTATATTTAATTCTGCAAACTAGTGAGTCACTCCGCAGCACAAAACTGGACGTTTTTCCCATAACTGATGAATCATTGGAGTGATTTTTCTAACAAAAATGCTGGACTCTGTCTGGTGATGTGGTGGACAAAACAAGACATCTGAAGATGGAACCTCAGACATGAACTTACAAAAAGTGTATTTAAGAAAATAATCAACAATAACATTTGACTTAAGTTAAAACAACCCACTTTACATGATGTCCTAAATTTTGGAGGACATGATAAAAATATAATACAGACATGATGAGATGTCATAAACATTGATTCAGTCTTATTTTCAGACATGAGATTGATCAGAAAACAGTGTGGAAACATTATTCTTAGAAATGGAAAATATTTTAATACAGTTAATTTGTTCAAACTGGACTCTTTGCTTCCACAACAGTAACAGTGGTCGTTATTGTTTTGTTCTGTGTTAATACAATGACCTCTGTATTTATTGTTAGTCCCTTTGTTATTACATAACAAACCTTTATCAGTCTTAAAGTATTACAGGGTTAGTTTTTTTTACTGGATGTAGAACTGAAGAGCAGACAGTAATAAACAGAAAGAAACTGTATTTTTATTTGAAGCATATGTGTACAGCAGCCAACAATCTAGGTGACCTTAAATTGCTAGAATTTTGAATAGATTTTGGTGTGACGCAGGTGACAGTGTTGGCACTTTACTGTCTCTAATAAACCACCTCATGTGAATTAATAATGTTGATTGTAATCTCTCTTTCTGTCATAATACTTATTGGCTACTTTTATGTGTGTAATTTAGGAGTTGACTCTACAAAGAAAAGGAAAATGATTTTATTTTACAGCAGGTTTACATGTGGCAACATGAAATTTTGAAACAGGATTTTGAGCAGAATTTTGCATAAAGTGATAGATGTCTCCATTTTAGAGGCAGAGAATTATTCTCTAGAATTTATCTCAAAGTAAATAAGTTACTTCTAGGGCAGTTTTTTCTTGGGGCAGAAATTTAATTGTCGGCCGTAAAAAATGTCTGACATATTTATAAGCCTGCTGACCACAGATGAGACGTAAAATTTTGGAATGTAATTTGGTGTAATGAAACAGTCTTGCTAGAAAAACAGACAAATTTAAGATGAGACAAACACACAGGAGCTGTCTTTGGTGAGTAAAAACCTTCAATTCATCTAAACATTAGACATTTTAGTAAATGCTGTCTTTTGTGTGCAGAATTTCATAGTGAACTGTGAAGAACACAATAAATGTAATTTTATTTTTTTTTTAGCAGGTTTACTCGTCAGCAGAAAACTGAGTTGATGTCAAATTGCTAAAACTTTGAACAGAATTTGGTGTAAGGCAGATAATCTGTTAATCTTATCTGTCCATCTATATCTAAGTAAATACTACTGGGTGAATTACTTCTGATCTGTAGAAATGAAGACTGGACTGTAAAAAAAACTGAATAATTTTATTTTCCAGCACATTTAAACACCAGGCAGAAACCAGGATGATGTTAAACTGATAAAATAATTAATGGAATTTGGTACACTTGGTGTAAAGTGATGGATCTCTCCATCCGTGTCTATAATATTGGGTGAATTGTTACTTGTCTGCAGAAATGCAGACTGGACAATAATACAAACAGTATAATATTATTTTATTTGACAGCAGATTTTAACTCCAGCAATTAAATTAATAAAATAATTAATGGAATTTGGTACAATGTGATTCAATGTGTTCAGACAATAAATTCAAGACCAGAACACACAACAGGTGCTTGTCCGTTACATGAGACATCTATATATATATATATCTCTCTTTAAATATCGTAGTAAATTCAGCTTTTAGTGTGCAGAATTTCAAAGTGGACCGCAAAGAACACACACACACACACACACACACACACACACGCGAATAATTTTGTTACCTCGCAGGTTTACACGTCCACAGAAAATTGAGACGATATGAAATGGTAACATTTTGAATAGAGTTTGGCTCACGGCGATAGATGTCTCCATTTGTAGCCTGATCTATCTATTTCTCTTTTAACACTCCACGTGTCTTAACGACAGATATCTTAGTAAATGCTGCTTTTTGTAGGCAGAATGTCAGAATAGACTGTGAAGAACACAAAAAATAGAATTTTATTTTCGAGCATATTTACATGCCAGCAGAAAACCGAGACGATGTTAAATTGTTATAATCTTGAATAGACTTTGGTGTAAGCTGAAATTCTGCAGAAAAAAAGCAGAATTTATTACGATACCCAACATTAAAATAGGGAGATAAATGGTTTATTACATATGTAACGGACAGCTGCGCTGATTCGTGTAAAGCACCTGTGCTGTTCTATGTTCTTGAATTTGTTCTAGTGGAGAACGAAGAGAACTATCGAACTGTGCCAAATTCCATTCATTATTTGGCGAATTTAACGACTCCTCGGCCGCCGGCTGATCTGACTTGCTGTTGATGTATAAAATAGAGTGAAACGTACCTGGTGTTTGCTGTTGGCAGTTAGCTGTTAGCTTAGCAGAAGGGATGTCAGTGTATCCTCCGACATGTCAGCGGGAACATGTTAACTACATGTGTGTGTTTATTTCTCCTCTGCGATTCAGACGTCGACAAAATAAAAGCCTCGGATGTGTCAGTCACAGAACAAACAAACAAACAAATAAACAGGAAACACTGGTTTATTTATGTCCGTGTTCCACAGAGGAACCGCAGAACCGTGTGTGTCCCGAGCATGGTGTCCGTGTGTCCGTCACCGAGCAGTGGACACACCGAGTCCACCGAGCCGCCTGATAACCGACAGATATCAGCAGCAGCACAAAAGAAGCGTTTCCAGGAACTTTCCAGGAATATGGTCACGTGGTGCAGCGAGCAGCGATTTAAGGTGGACCGAACACACACACACACACAACACACACACACACACACACACACACACACACACGCGTGCCTTCAGGTGCTCTCTGAGATATTTAAATTAAAGGTTGAATGCACGTGCACAGAGATGTTTTTGAGAGGCTCGTGCAGCAGCAGCGGGTCACTGAGTGCAGACAGAGAGACAGACAGAGAAACAGAGAGACAGATAGAGAGAGAGACAGACAGAAGAAGAACAGAGAGAGAAGAGAGACAGACAGAGAAACAGAGAGACAGATAGAGAGAGAGACAGACAGAGAAACAGAGAGAGAGGAGAGACAGACAGAGAAACAGAGAGACAGACAGAGAGAGAGAGACAGCGAGACAGATAGAGAGAGAGACAGACAGAGAAACAGAGAGACAGACAGAGAAACAGAGAGACAGATAGAGAGAGAGAGAGAGACAGAGAAACAGAGAGACAGACAGAGAACAGAGAGACAGATAGAGAGAGAGACAGACAGAGAAACAGAGAGACAGACAGAGAGACAGATAGAGAGAGAGACAGACAGAGAAACAGAGAGACAGATAGAGAGAGAGAGACAGAGAGACAGAGAGAGAGAGACAGACAGAGAAACAGAGAGAGAGAGACAGACAGAGAAACAGAGAGACAGATAGAGAGAGAGACAGACAGAGAAACAGAGAGAGAGAGAGACAGACAGAGAAACAGAGAGACAGATAGAGAGAGAGAGACAGCGAGACAGATAGAGAGAGAGAGACAGACAGAGAAACAGAGAGACAGACAGAGAAACAGAGAGACAGATAGAGAGAGAGAGAGACAGAGAAACAGAGAGACAGACAGAGAAACAGAGAGACAGATAGAGAGAGAGACAGACAGAGAAACAGAGAGACAGACAGAGAGACAGATAGAGAGAGAGACAGACAGAGAAACAGAGAGACAGATAGAGAGAGAGAGACAGAGAGCAGACAGAGAACAGGAGAGAGAGACAGACAGAGAAAACAGAGAGAGAGAGACAGACAGAGAAACAGAGAGACAGATAGAGAGAGAGACAGACAGAGAAACAGAGAGACAGATAGGAGACAGACAGACAGAGAAACAGATGAGAGAGAGAGACAGACAGAGAAACAGAGAGACAGATAGAGAGAGAGAGACAGAGAGACAGAAGAGAAGACAGAGAGAACAGATAGAGACGAGAGAGACAGAGAGAAACAGAGAGACAGAGAGAGAGAGACAGACAGAGAAACAGAGAGACAGATAGAGAGAGAGACAGACAGAGAAACAGAGAGACAGATAGAGAGAGAGAGACAGAGAGAGAAACAGAGAGACAGAGAGAACAGATAGAGAAGAGAGAGACAGAGAGAAACAGAGAGACAGAGAGAGAGAGAGAGACAGAGAGAAAGACAGAGAAACAGAGAGAGAGAGACAGACAGAGAAACAAGAGGAGAGAGACAGACAGAGAAACAGAGGAGAGAGAGAGACAGACAGAGAAACAGAGAGACAGATAGAGAGAGAGAGACAGAGAGACAGAGAGAAACACAGAGACAGATAGAGAGAGAGAGACAGAGAGACAGACAGAGAAACAGAGAGAGAGAGACAGACAGATAGAGAGAGAGAGAGACAGACAGAGAAACAGAGAGACAGATAGAGAGAGAGACAGACAGAGAACAGAGAGACAGACAGAGAGAGAGACAGACAGAGAACAGAAGAGAGAGACAGACAGAGAAACAGAGAGAGAGAGGACAGACAGAGAAACAGAGAGACAGATAGAGAGAGAGAGACAGAGAGAAACAGAGAGACAGATAGAGAGAGAGACAGACAGAGAAACAGAGAGAGAGAGACAGACAGAAACAGAGAGAAGATGAGAGAGAGACAGACAGAGAAACAGAGAGAGGAGACAGACAGAGAAACAGAGAGACAGATAGAGAGAGAGACAGACAGAGAAACAGAGAGACAGATAGAGAGAGAGAGACAGAGAAACAGAGAGACAGATAGAGAGAGAGACAGACAGAGAAACAGAGAGCAGATAGAGAGAGACAGACAGAGAAACAGAGAGACAGATAGAGAGAGAGAGACAGAGAGACAAAGAGAGAGAGAGACAGACAGAGAAACAGAGAGACAGATAGAGAGAGAGACAGACAGAGAAACAGAGAGACAGATAGGAGAGAGACGAGACAGACAGAGAAACAGAGAGACAGATAGAGAGAGAGCAGACAGAGAAACAGAGAGACAGATAGAGAGAGACAGACCAGAGAAACAGAGAGACAGATAGAGAGAGAGAGACAGAGAGACAGAGAGAGAGAGACAGACAGAGAAACAGAGAGACAGATAGAGAGAGAGACGAGAGAGAGACAGAGAGAGAGAGACAGACAGAGAAACAGGGAGACAGATAGAGACAGAGAGACAGACAGAGAGAGAGAGGAGTTACATTACAGACCCTCCAGAAGAGCCTCCTCATTAAAAACAAAGTGTTTAAATAAGCGAAATAATAGAAACTATATTTTCTTGAACTTTTATTTAAACAAACATTTCAGATTATTTCCACTGCAGATCAACACATACTTTTAATCTCAACTCAACAAGTCAGAAACCTGAGAGAAGAACACATGTTAATATTAAATACAAACTGTGATTGTATTTGTTTTGTTTTAAACATAATCTCTTTCAATTATCACTTATAACTGCTACTTTATTCTATACAACATATATATTTTATACGTATTTATAAAAATACATTAAAATCATTTGTTAATTGTTATTTTTACTTGTAACTTCTTCCATCACTGGTATGATGAAGTCCTGATGTTCGTTCTTCCGGTACAGCAGGTGGCGCTGTGGACGTTTCACGTTGGTACAGAAGAAGAAGAAGAAGAGGAAGAAGAAGAAGAAGAAGAAGAAGAAGAAGAAGAAGAAGAAGAAGAAGAGAAAAAAGAGGCGCGGTTGTTTGACTGTTTTGCTAACTGCTACACAATATTTAGCTGAGCTCTGTCAGGTCGTCACGGTGAGTTCTTTTTGTCATTTTCTCCCAAAACAACCGTAAAAACTTCACGTTAACGTCAGTTTAACATTATTGAGCGTCAGTTTAGATCGTAACGATTAAACTGACTTCAGACTGTCGCTGTGTGTCTGTTTGAACTGCGGTTAAAAGCTTCAGGATCGATTCACCTGACAGGAGATCGGTTCACAGATTTTATTTAATTGAAACTCTAAACGTTAATCGGTGCTGACGTCATGACGGAGAACCTGATGGAGATCTGTGATGTGACGTTATGACCTTAAAATGACAGATTTTTGAATGAAGTTTGGTCAGAGTTTCAGTCAGAGAAATAAAGATATTAATAATAATACGGAGGCTTTTAAGGGCCAAACTAAACATTAAAATACATAAATTATTATATAAATAAAGCCCCAAATAAATAGTCCTTATCGCTTACATAAATAACTCACAAATAAATTAGATATTTAATGTAGAGCTGAAACACTTAATCGATTATTAAATTAATCGCCAACTATTTTGATAATCAGTTAATCCTTCTGAGTCATTTTTTAAATGAATCTTAAATGTGAATATTTTCTGGTTTCTTTACTCTCTGACAGTAAACTGAACATCTTTGAGTTGTGGATCAACATTTTCTGACATTTTATGGATCAAACAACTAAATAATTAGTGGAGAAAATTATCAACAGATTGATTGGTAATGACAAAAGTTGAAAAATGTTCAACTTTTGTCATATAGGACAGAAGAAGAAATAGTTTTGGACATTAACATTTTTACCATATTATACAGCTGAGTCAGTAATACTGTCCATCCACCAATCAGATATTTAGTGTATCAACAAAAACTGAACATTATAAACTTTGTGAAGGTTGAGTTTATGGCAAAGCAGCTGTGTTGACTGGCATCAGATTGTACAGGTGTACCTAATAAAGTGACCACTGAGTGTGTTTGAAGATAGAACACTGCATAACGGCTGACGACATTTTGTTGAGAAATTTTCAGTGCTACAGGACTTTTACATTGTTTTGTTTTTTGAAAAAACCCAATGATTTTAATATTGTAATTGTTGACAGCGAGGTGCGGAGTCATGGAGTCCACAGAGAGCAGATTCGCTCACCTGCTGCAGCCAATCAGAGAGCTCACCAAGAACTGGGACATCGACGTGGCGTCAGAGCTGAACGACTATTTAGAGGAGGTGAAGTCAGAGAATCAGCTGTGTATTAGTTTGTATTCCCACATTTTTCATTTTTTATTTATTAATTATTTTGTCCATGTGCTTCAGATGTTTGGACCGATTTATCAATTATTTTCCAAGTGACGAGACTGAGGCAGGATTAATTGAAATAAAAATATCAGATAATCAAATAATCAGCACTGAAAATAATTTGTTGTAATAATCTGACGTGTGTGTGTGTGTGTTTGTCTGCAGCTGGATGAGATGTGCATCACGTTCGATGGAGGAAAAACCCGACTGAACTTTGCAGAAGCAGCTCTGTTGATTCAAGGCTCCGCCTGCATCTACAGCAAGAAGGTCCATAAAACAAACACACAGCACAAATAAAGACAATTTAAACTTTATTTAAACGGCTCATATGGAACGTCACCGTCTGTTTCAGGTGGAGCTGCTGCACAGTCTGGTTTATCAAACTCTGGAGTACATCAACGACAAGAACAAGAAGTAAAACTCCAACCGATTACAGTTTTTATTAAACGTCAGATGGAAAATCTGATGGAGTTGACAAAATGTTAAATAAAAAAAAAAAAACATCACTCACCCAGTAAATAAACGCTCCGTATCTGTGTCGTAAACTAAAAAGGTTCTGTTTCCTCGTTGTTCCTGACAGACGTAACAAACAGGCGGCAGCGTCTCAGGAGGACGACACAGACGGAGCAGCAAACGACCACGACGCTGATGATGTCGCTGTGGTGAGAAACACAAACTGACTCCAGACCAGTTTTTATAAGTTATTATAAAATTAAGTGTGTGTGTCTTTGTGAGGTCAGAATGTTTCAAACAGGAAACACCAGCGTTCACACCAACGTCTGTTTGTCTCCTCATTTATCCTCTGGACCTCGAGTTCCGAGACTCGCCGAACACAAAGACTGAACACGGTCAGTTCACACCTGTCTCACTCTCTGAACACACACAGTTCACACCTGTCTCACTCTCTGAACACACAGTTCACACCTGTCTCGCTTTCTGAACACACACAGTTCACACCTGTCTCACTCTCTGAACACACACACAGTTCACACCTGTCTCACTCTCTGAACACACACAGTTCACACCTGTCTCACTCTCTGAACACACAGAGTTCACACCTGTCTCACTCTCTGATACACAGTTCAGACCTGTCTCACTCTCTGAACACACACAGTTCACACCTGTCTCACTCTCTGAAACACACAGTTCACACCTGTCTCACTCTCTGAACACACACACAGTTCACACCTGTCTCACTCTCTGAACACACACACAGTTCACACCTGTCTCACTCTCTGAACACCACACACAGTTCACACCTGTCTCACTCTCTGAACACACACAGTTCACACCTGTCTCACTCTCTGAACACACACAAAAGTTCAGACCTGTCTTCACTCTCTGAACACACACACACAGTACAGACCTGTCTCACTCTGTGGAACATAGTTTGGACCTGTTTCTGTGTATGTTTCTGTTGTGTGATGCGTTTCCTGTCCAGACGACCAGCGTGGCTCCTCTTCCTCCCGAGTCTCTGATTCCTCCAGAGTCCTCAGAGAAACACAAGCTGCCTCTCATCAGGTCAGTCTGGACACATTATTGATCTAAACAGTTTGACAGATCAGCTTTGTTTCAAATATTTAGCATCACTTTTAGTTTTTTACTTTCATCACAGTGTGTTCACATGTGTCAAACTGAAACTTGTGTCTTGTGTTGTGTCGTGTGTGTGTGTGTGTGTGTGTGTGTGTGTGTGTGTGTGTGTGTGTCAGTCTTAAAGGGGAGGTTCTGTGCAGTCAGAAGGACTTCAGGATCAACATTTTCATCCCAGGAGATGAAGATCTGATCCTCTTCACGCTGGGATCAGCTGCTTCCAGACTGCTGCTGGACAGACATCCTGGAGACGCTCTGCAGCAGCAGCAACAACAACAACAACAACAACAAGGTAACAAACATTAACACACTTTAACAGAAGCTGCAAACTGAAGTGCTGAGACAGAGAACAGACAAACCTGTCACCTGTCTCTCCTCAGCACAAACAAACCGCAATATCACCAAAATTCTTTAAAAAAAAAAAAGCTGTTTAAATAAAAAACAATAATGTCATCAGAATAAAGTTTAATACTTAATGAAAAAATTGTGATTTTCACATAGAAATATTAAGTTTTTCACATAAAATCAGGATTTAACTTATTTTCTCACCAAAATACAATTCAATTCTCCTGATTTTTTCTCATAAAACCACATCTGTATTCCTGAATATTATATTTGAACTCCACATAAATCATAAATTCATTCTTGCATACATCCTGACTTTATTTTTGTCAATTTTCTAGAGAGACTTTAGTTTATTAAACCTTAATCGTCTCTGTCAGACATCATCACTTGAATTAAAAAGTTTTGTTACTCTTCATCCAGACGCTGCAGCTGATGCAGATGTTGACGATAACGAAGGAGACGCTGCAGATCAGTTCCTTCCTATAGACGACAACAACATGGAGCTGGACCAGAACCAGGAGCAGAACCCAGAGGAACATGTGGACAGACACCAGGTCTCAGTTTGATTTTGTTTGCAGGATGAGTCTGAATCATTTTAGAGTCTTGTTTGTTCCTGTCAGATCAGGCTGTAATGTTATTTATTTAATTGTGTGTTTATTTGTATGTTTATTTATTCAAGCAGGAAGTCTGTTGTTTTATTAACAGGGATCATCAGAGCCTCAGAGAGCTGCTAACAAGGCTGCAGACTCGTGTTCAGATCTTAAAGGGACAGTTCAGATTATTTGCAGTGTGGTTGTATAAGTTACTACCCACAGTCAACAACACACATGAAGCAGCAACATGTAGTTTAGACACCTAAAAAAATCCATTTAGAATATTTTCACTGCTTCATCTTTCTGTCAACAGACTTTTCTGACAGGAAACCACTGTTATCAGACAAATATCATAAATCTCTACAAACCAACCAAACTCCACTGATAAAACCAGTCATTTTAGCTCACAGAACACAGGAGTTGTTGGTCTGTTTTTGTTTTTTGCTGGTTTGTTTGTGTTATTGTGTGACTTCTGTGACTCTGAACTAACCTTTTAAAACACAAAATTCACACAATAACACAAACACACTAACAGATGGAGGCAGCAGCAGACCAACAGCTCTGGACTGGAGTTTGGTTGGTTCTGAAGAGAGTGATATTTGTCTTAAAAAAATAGCTGTTTTTGAACAGATTTTCTAACAGTTCTGGAAGTTTATTTTCATATATTAATTTTTACTGTTTCAGTCCAAATGTCCGGAGGATTTAACGTTAATCTTGTGTGTGTTCAGGCTCCGGGTGAAGGCAGGATGATGATCAGAGAGAGACGACAGGTTGAAGACGACAAACTGAGGAGGAAGGAGGAGACGAGACCTGCTGTACGTTCATGACTTTATATATGATATTTTACAAATATGATCACTTCTTTTTCATAAAATTTGACTTTATATTATGATTTTTTTCTCATCATACTGCAGAAACAAAAGTCCGTCAGTGACTCTCTGAGCTGTTTGTTGTTTCAGGTGAACGTGTGGGCGCTCCACGACCCGTACGCCATCCTCGGAGAGGACAAACCTCTAACATCAGGTGACCTGCACGCCGTCTTCAGACCGCCGTCACGTCGTGTCGTTCTCGTCACTCACAGAACCCTCTTTGTGTTTTTCCTCTTCAGGAAAGTGTTACAGAGTTCCTGATGGTCTGGACGACGGAGGGAAGAGGAAACGGAAACGACCGGCGTCACTTCAGGACTTCAGGAGCTGGTTCAGAGGAACCTGTGAGAACAGACGCACTTTAATTCAATTAAATTTTGATCTAATGAAGGGTTCTGTTGTTGATGAACTTATAATGATTCAATTTGTTTGTTTCAGTTGATTCTTCAGAGCACAAACTGAAAAATGGACCCACGTTTACAGGTGACAGAAATCTGTTAACTACGATAATCATGATCGATAGATCTGAATCAAACTGACGACATGTTTGATGTTTGAGTGAAACTTGGTGAAGAACAGATGGAGACTTTTTGACATTTGTTTTATCATCTAAAAATATTCAGAGAAAACAGCCTGTAAGTTTGCAGAGTAACAAACCAAACCTCACTAACAAAACTGCATATTTTATAAAATGATGTCAGAGTTTAATCTGATTAATTGTAGTTTGTGTGTTTGTACAAACGTTCACATCTGGCTGCTGCGTCTGCAGATAAACACAAAGCTTCTTCATTTCTGCTCACAAAGACCAGATGTGTTGGTTTTAAGCAACGCTCCGTCAGCAGCAGCCGACACGCTGAAACAAACTCTGTTTTTACACAAATACATAAAGAACTTCACGTAGAACATTCGCTGAATTTACAAGAAGACACAAGTAATGAAGAATTTGTTGTTTGTTGTTTTCTGTGTTTTATTCACTGTGACGTCTGTTTGTTTCAGACCTGAACAACATTTATTTGAGCACCATGAAAGACAAAGTGAAGAGCAGGAGGAGGATCTACAGGAAAGCGGTACGACGCCCGTCCGTGTGTGTCTGTCTGTGTGTTATCGTCTGCAGTTACTGAACGTGTGTGTCTGAGCCTGTTGATGATGTCATTCAGGGCGTGGTCGTCTCTGATGAGGAACTGAGGCAGACCTTCCTGCAGCTGGAGGAGGCGGGGCCAGAGCAGCAGGGGGAGGAGCCTGTGGACGGATTCAGACACCCCGACCTGCTGGGTAAAAAAATAAAACTCTTCACCTTCATCCTCACACTTCATCAAAAATAAATCTGACTTATGTCATTTGTTGATTAAAGTTTATTGAAATGATTTTTAAAAGGTGGAGACGACGACAACTCGGACAACGAACAGGAGGCGTTACCCGACGACATCCCAGCTGAGTTTGGAGGAGACGACTTCATCTCACCAGGTAACAAAACAACAAACACACACACAGACGTTTACACACTGAGACACGAGTGAGTAAATTAAACTAAACTTTAAAACCTTAAAACGAGCACAAAATAGAAAAAACAAACTTAAGTCAGTCTGAGGCTGTGCAGTAAAAAAATAAACATTGAAATGATGAAGAAAAATACTATTTTTGATGTTAAAGTTAAAGTTTGTTTGATTTTTAAGTGGAGATGAGTTTTAAGTGTAATCAGGTGGAGCTGATCTGTGATTGGACGAGTAAAAACCTTCCCGTCTGTAATGAACTTTATATTTTATGTTTCACAGAGATTCAGAGAGACGAGCTGAGTTATGAAGATCTGGTGAAGCTGCGAGTGGTGAGTGATCAGTAACACTGATTCATAAATGTTCCACATTAATCTGAGATTAAACTGGTTCATTTACCAGAAACAACTCACAAACTTCTTCTGTTTAATATTTGAATCTCACAGACGTCTTTCTCCTGGTAAATTTACCACCTTGATCTCATTGAAGATCTCATCGTTTTCTTCAACATTTTTACAGTTTAATCTTTCATAATGTCTGAATTCTTTCTTGATGATTCATGTTGTTATAATCTCAGATTATTCAGAGTTTTTTCTCATTAATTTATGACTTTAATCTGTGAAATTCTGAGTTTATTCCTGGGATGTTACCTCCCTGCCCCGGCTCTGTGTTTGTTACTTTTTTAAAACTACGGTGGCCATAATTTGCTAAATAAAGTTTTCCTGCTTTAACAACAGAGTTTTCATATTAAGGCTGCACTGTACAACAAATTATTAATTATTATAACAAGAAAAGATTATTGTGAAAACAGAAGAGTTTGGTTTGTAGTTTGTAATAAGATGAAATGTATATTTAACATGAAAATTATGTAATTTTTTAGTGTCAGCAGCACGCTGTAATAAATAAATGTCAATAAACAGATTAATTAAAAAATGTAAATAAACTCTCCAGCAGCTGGTGATGAAAACATCTGTCTGAATTCATGAATGTGACAATAAAAATAATAAATCAAATTAAAAACATACATTCAGGAATATTTGATAATAACAGTGTTAACTGTATGTGTGTGTGTGTGTGTGATGCGTTCAGGAGCAGCTGGTGGTGAACAGTCGAGGTTACACTCAGGAGACGGCTCTGTCTCAGAGAGTCAAAGACTGGGAGGAGAAGATCCGACCTGAGCTGCAGCTGCAGGTAAAACTGTTCCGCCTGTCCTCCGGTCCTCGCCTGTCCTCCGCCTGTCCTCCGCCGTCCCGCCTGTCCTCCGCCTGTCCTCGTCTCAGAACTCACGGGGGACAGAACCATCAACATGTTCTCACTGTGACGTCTGTCTCTGTGTCCACGTTCTCCAGGAGGAACGTCCCATGTTCAGCATCCACGATTACGGCGACCGGATCGTCGGAGCTCTGAACACCGTCGGTCACCGCAGGACGTTCGCCTCCATCGTCGCCGGTTTGGACAATTTTGAAGCCTGCAAATATCTGCTGGCCTCCCTGCAGCTGGTAAATCAATAATAACACAAAGATTCTTATGATTCATGTCTTAATGTGTCCTTTTCAACAATTACAAAAAAAAAAACTTCTTTCTTCTTCTTTCTTAAATAGTTGAAAAACAGGTCCAATTATTGATCAATCTGTTGATCATTTTCTCCACTAATTGATTAGTTGTTTGGTTCATAAAATGTCAGAACATGTTGATCAAAGTCCAAGATGACGTCCACAAATGTCCTGTTTTGTCCACGACTCAAAGATCTTCAGTTTCCTGTCAGAGAGGAGTAAAGAAACCAGAAAATATTCACATTTAAGAAGCTGAAATCAGAGATTTGGACTTTTTTGGATTTTGTTAAATGACTCAAACTGATTAATTGTTTATCAAAATAGTTGAAAATTAGCTACACAGACCAGTTAACATTAGCTATAATCCACAAGTAACAGAAAGTAATCAAGTTGCATTATTTTAATATTGTGATACTCAGATTACATTAATGGCTACATGTTTTCACAAGTAATCAGTAACTGTATCAGATTACATTTTAAAGTAACGCTCCCAACCTTCCTCCAGAATATTTTGTGAACAGTTTGAATCTGGATCCTCGTCTGTCTGCAGCCACACAGATGGATGAGTTTTAGCTTCATCAGACTGTGTGTGATGTAACAGAAACATGCTGTGCGTCTGTCTGTCTGTGTTGGTGTCTGTGTTCTGTGTCTTGTGTCTGTGTGTGTGTGTGTGTGTGTGTGTGTGTCTCCAGGCCAACGACTACACAGTGGAGGTGGACAGCGCTGCAGGTCTGGAGGACAGCGTGGACTCGATGGGACTGACTCTGCTCAGCACTCACAGAGCAACGGACAGATTCAAAACTCTGCTGACGACGAAGTGAAGTCAAAAACACACACACCACACACAAAAAAAGAGGGTTACATGTGTTTCAGACCATTAAAGACTTTTTACTTTTTTACTTCATACATGAATACTGTTCACTCATTCATTGTGTCTGTTCTTCTCCTTTGACTCACTGAATCATGATTTGTCTCCTCTGATGATAAAAAAATGAGAATTATGAGTTTTGTCCTCAAACACTTTATTAAATATGAATATTTGTAATAAAAAGTGAACATAAATGTGTTTGTTCAGAACCAAAGAAAAAAATCTGCTGTTTGTTGTTTTTTTTCTCTGTGGAGACACGAGTTCACTGTTTAATTCAAATATTTTCAGTGTCTCTGTCCACTGGAGACACCACATGATGATTTAGATTTACTGCTCACATTTTCACTTTTTCTGTCTTTAAGTGTAACAGACAGTCAGTCGACTCTTAAATTGATAATTGAAGATGAATTTTTCCCTTTGTGTCAGATTCTTCCTCATCATAACCTCATCAGAAACAGAAAGTGTTTAAATGTCGAATGAAACCATAATTCATGTTTCAGATTCTGATGAACAGAAAGTTTTGAACAGGTTTGACACAGTTCAGTTTATTATCAACCTGAAGCAGGAACAGTTCCATTTAAAGTTTTATAATTTCATATTTAAGTACACTTAAAGTAAAAAAGTCAGATTGTGATTATTTTAAGATTATAACATGGAACGATCATTTTTGTATCTCGAAACTGATTTGGTTCTGGTTCTGTGACTTAGACACTGTTCTAACAGGTTCTCTGTAAGAACTCCCAAAACTGCGCATTAAAAAAATACATTTATTTGTTTTCTGATGTTGTTTGACGCTTGTGAAGAAGCACTACGAAGCAAGCTCAACACAGCCAGGCTTTCTTTACATGATCTGGATCAACAAACCTGAACCCCCAGTCAGAGATAATAACAGTGTCATGACGGTGGTTATTAACTGTCTTTGTTAATTCAGACTTTCTTCTTCAGACTCTGCGCGCGCTCACATAAAAAGGGGCGTTTGTTGCGTCATGTGACTCTTCTTCTACACAAAGTGAAGCGATCACGAGCCGAACACTTCAGTCAAACTGATCAAGTTGTTATAATTAGGAGCTGTGGAAAATATACAAAATATATTACAGCAAAAAGCAACATGGATGCTGCAAATAAAGCAGGAGAAGAAGAATGCTGTCAGAAAATGACTGATCAACTAAATGTGATCTTAATGCTGCCGTTTATTTCTAACATGAAAACTGCACATTAAAGAATAAAACTTCATACAGCAGATTTAAACATGACGCTGTCAGTCTGACACTGTCCCATGATGACAGAGACGTGGACATCACTGAAGTTTGTGACCAAACCAGCGTAAAATGAGTGAAACTGATTTAAGATTTTCTGATAAATGATGATGAATTTTCTAATCAGTGTTCTGAGCTGCAACACGGACAATAAGTCAAAAGTCTTCAAAGTGTCTGTAGCTGCTTCATCATTATTTTACTGTGTGGATTATTTAAAGTGTTAATATGACCTGAAACAAACAGGAAAAATGACTCTGCATCACCAAACAGAGGTTACCATGACAACAAGATGCTACAGTTCATGCTGCTGTGACACGTATGTTAGATTTCTACATTATACGGATTCGTTCGGTGATGTTACGAACATACAGCTCAGCTACTTTTCATTTTTAATGTCTTCCCTCAGTTTATAATCTGTATCGATCATTAACAACCTCGTTAGGACAATAATTAGATAAAGTTACCATGGTGATCTAACAGGTTAAAAGAGAGACACCTTCATGATGCCGAAAATCCTGGATTTAGACTCATCATAGCTGCTGACACATTAATCTCACTTCATAGTTCAGCCCTCAGCTGCTTTACTGTTCAATGTTTCCTGCAACACTTAAACACAACCCAGAGAACCCTGTTCTGTTGTAAGAACCAAGAACATTTTAACAACCAAAAACCAAACATGAGTATTGATTCAAGATGTTACTGCAGCAGCACATTATTAAACTGTACGTCAGGACAATAACATAAAATGACTGAATAATATACACACACAAAAATACACACTTTTTTATTTGGTGCTTGAATCTAAAACTCATAAATAAAAACAACAGCAGCAGATTTTCACTCACAATCATGAGTCATACACTTGATTCAACATCAAAAATCAGTCTCAGTTTAAGTGTGCACCATATTTAGAATATTTTCACCTCTTTACCTTTCTGTCAGACAGACTTTTCTGACAAATATCACTCTACAAACCAACCAAACAAAACGGTAGTTTTATCTCACAGGACACAGCAGTTGTTGGTCTGCTGCTGCCTTCATCTGTTAGTGTGTTTGTTGTGAGACTTCAGTGAATCTAAATTAATGTTTTAAAACACTGAAGTCTCACAACAACACAAACACTAACAGATGGAAGCAGCAGACCAACAGCTCCTGTGTTCTTGAGATAAACTCACTGTTTTTGTCAGTGGAGTTTGGTTGGTTTGTAGAGAGTGATGTTTGTCTGATATAACAAGTTAAAGACAGATTCAGTTCTTGATGTGGTTCTTGATGCTGTCTGCAATCTGTTCCTGGTTCTCCATCCTGTTCTAATGAAGAACAGTTAAATCTTAGTTTATATTTTGGCGTCGGGTTCCATCACAGTTTGACGTAGTTCTTGATGTGGTTCTTGACGCTCTCTGTGATCTGTTCCTGGTTCTTCATCCTGTTGTAATAATCGAGGAAGAGTCCATCAGGACTGACCAGGTAGATGAGGATGGTGTGGTCCACGATGTAGTCTCCGTCCTCGTCCTTTGGTCCGGGGCTGGCGTACACCCTGTAGTCCCGCCCCGCGCGTTTCACCTCCTCTGGCGTCCCCGTCAGTCCGATCAGACGGGGGTGGAAGTCTTTGACATAGCGGGCGAGCGCCGGGACGTCGTCCCTCTCGGGGTCCACGGTGATGAAGAGGGGCTGGACGGGTGGAAGCGAGGTCTCCTGGTCCAGCACGGACACCACGGCGCTCAGTTTGTCCAGCTCGTCGGACAGATGTCGGGACAGTGTGTGAAGCCAAAGTACAGCAACACCCACTGTCCCAGGAAGTCCTGCTTGGTCCTGCGCTGGCCCCTGTGGTCCAGGAGGCTGAATTGTCCCTGTCCCAGAGCCACCGTCTTCAGCTGCTCCATCCGCTGCTGCCGCAGCTTCTGCTGCTTCTCCCATGACACGTACCACCAGACCCCCAGCAGGCCGCCGCCAAACAGCAGCGTGACACCGAGACGAGTCCTCAGCTTCAGTTTAGCAGAGCGGACGGACGAGTTCTGGTCCTGAGACAGGCGACAGCTCGCTGTCCACTGAGGAAAGACAAGGAGGACGAAGGAGTCCCACCTCTGAGGACACAAACGTCTTCTGGACATTAGGGAGACTTCTCAGAAGTCTTCCTCCTCCTCCTATGATGCCCCTGAGGCCCAACATCTTTAACTCCAGACGTCCTCCTGAAACACAGACAGGAAGTAATCACATCCTGTACTCGAGTAAAAGCAGGGGTGGGAAGTAACTAAGTACAAATTCTTTGTTACTGAAATGAATTTGAGTATTTTTCTAACAACTTTTTACTCTTATGCCAAATATTTGCACTTTCTACTCACTTCAAAACAGGCTTGTTACTTTAGTTTGAAAGGACGAAATGTGTTTCCTCATTTAGGCACATTTATTTCATGGCCATATATATTTGTTTATTTTGTTTATTTTGTATATTTCCATAATAATGAGGATAAACTGTAAATAGTGCAGTAAAGTACAAATTTTGAGTGTATCTGGTGACACCACGCTGCTGTAGTACATCCTCCCGCCGCCAGGAGGCAGCACTGAGCGCGGCTCGAGTCTGCGCCATCTTGGATTCTTCCCGGGTTGTATTGAATTTAATTAAATTTACCGGCTCATGTTGGGGAAAAGTCCCGTTTTTGTCCCTTTAAACCCGCCTGACATCGACATGAATTCCCCTGAAGTGTTCCTGACAATCTCACCTGTCCTCAGGTGGGTTTATATTCTTATTATTCAGACGATAGGTTAACTTTATTCAATCTAAAAGTAGAAATCACTGTTAAACTCTGCGGAACCGGGCAGGACTGATGTGGACTGACCGTCCGGTCTCAGTACAGACGGTCGGTTACTGGTTTAAACTCTGACACGGAGAAACCGTTTATTAGTTAACAGGTAAGTGACCAGTGCAGGTCTGACAGAGGAGCTAACGTTAGCATCCCAGGCTAACTGCTTTAACTAGCTGTTAGCTTCTCTAACAAACAGGCGGATAACATCTGGAAATAAGAAGAAATTACCTTCAGTGTCCAAACAGCCAACCAGTGAAAACCTGCGGTGTACGGCGGCCCGTGAGGGTCAAACTGAGCCGGTTGTGAAACACATGAATTTACCTGAAATTCAGTTTAAAGTAGCAGATTCAACAGCGGAGAAAGAATAATACTGAAACACGACTGAAGAAGAAAAATAAATATTTATCTTTTCGTTGTTTATTCGCCACTAAACATAATAGATTTTAGTAATAAGTCACATTAATGCAGATGAACAGAATTCTTGAGTTTAACCGTCGGTTACCATCAGCAGATTCGTGTCTGTCCTGAAGAGACCTGCGGGGCTGAAACTGTCCACAAGATGGCGCCAGACACTATTTATTTTATTTCAGTGTTTTCACCAGTGGTGTTTTTTTTTTTTTTCCTGTGGACAAACTTGTTAAAAATGACAAACCATCCCGACCCAAATCACAACAGGCCTCATCAATAAAGTTCATTTGTGCATAAATTAACATTCCTGAACATCTTTACTGACATTTCCTCCTCACCTTATATTATCCTGACATGTTATTGAAAACACATACACATGTTAAATATTTTATAAATGTGAAATAAGGACCCCCCCAGTGTTTGGGAATCTTTTCTGTCATTAAATAAAGTTCAGTGATTTTTTACAGTGCAGAACAACTGATGAACTGAACAATGAACCTAAACAGATTATGTTTTAGCAACTTTTTAATATAATTCTATGTTTTTTTATGTATTTTATTAAAAAAATGGCTTCTTTTTTGACTAATTCAGGGCTGTTGCTTTCTTCTCAACCTTTTGACTTCACTCTCTAAATTTAAATAAAATTTCGTGTCTCATTTTTTCCCTTGATGCCTGGTGCTAATGCTAGTTATACTAGTGCTCATGTTTTGTTCCTCAAGTCTTTGGGGAAACATCGATCCCTACAAACATGTTCTTGATTGGCTGATTATTCAAACTTAAAGCAGTTCAGTATATTTAATGAGGTATTTACATGATTCTTACAGTTTTTGTGTCATATTCACTTGATTAAATTCAGTTATTGTGAGTCACAAAAATGTCATTTCAACTAAAAACCAACAAGTTCAAGTTTTAAACCAATAAGAGATGAAGGGAGAGAGACAGAGAGAGAGAGAGACAGACAGACAGAGAGAGACAGAGACAGACAGACAGAGAGAGAGAGAGACAGAGACAGACAGACAGAGAGAGACAGACAGAGAGAGAGAGAGACAAAACGCTGTCAGGCCTGTGAGATTTGATTTAACTGTCCATGATTATGATTATAATTATTATCACAGTGAATATTAAAGTTTCCACAAAGACACAAAAATAAATTTAATAAAGTTTGAATCATCTGTTCATTCTGACACAAATACTCTGAAATAACACAGACATAAAGTTTCTGTCAACATTTGACACATTTCAGAAACATCAGTCATTAATCTGTCCTCAGTCTGTCCTAGTCTGTCTCCGTCTGTCCTCTGTCCTCCGTCTGTCCTCCGTCTGATCAGCAGTTTTCTTTTCTGCTGCTTCGCTTCATATTTTATTAATGAACTCTGGGCAGAAAGAAACCAGGTCTCACACACACACTGCAGAGTCAGACTATACTCATTGTTGTTGTTGTGTTGTTGTTGTTGTTGTTGTTTACTGTATCTGGCCTCCTTGTATGAACTCTAATGTTATCTGATATATATTTTATTTTCTGTATCAGTTTATGTTAAAGTTTATGTTTATGTCACGTCAGATCTGATCAAACATTTGTAATCAATACACCTAACTGTAACATGTCGTATCAGATTAAAGTTGTAAATTCAGTGCTTTTGTCTTTAAGCAACAGTTGAACACTTCAACAAGAAGTAATTGATTAATCATTAATAATTGTTATTGTAATATTGTTATCATTATTGTGTTTTTGTTAAAATGTTCTGAAAATGTCAGCTAACTCGTTAGCTAACCTTAGCTAATGTTAACAAAATGCTAGTGAACTAGCTAGCTAGCTAATGATTGATGTCAATCCCCAAGCTAGTTAGCCAGTGTGTTGCTAGCATTAGCTAACTACAGATGTGATTATATATAAATGTATATTTTCCGGGTCCTCCAACATCTTCAAACTGTTTTTATTTTCCACAGACGAGTCGAACACAGAGTGAAAATACAGGAAGTGATGTTTTTTTCCCAGGATGGTGAAGTCATGACCCACTCTACTCTCCATCTGATTGGTTTAACCTGACATTCTGACCCTAACCCTGACCAATCACACTCCTCATGCTTCAACCCAACCGACCCAAACTAATGAAGGCAGCGAGTACGAGCCAATCAGAGGCAGAGGAGGGCGGGTCATGACTCAGGGAAAAAAAAACTGCGTACAGGAAACAGGAAAAGAGGAAGTTGACTGAGGTCCCAGCATGCTCAACTGTTATTGGAGCACAGAGTGAAAAGGGGCGGGGCTTAGGAATGTTACACAAACCAGTCATCATCTGTTAACACATTTTTAAAATCTGATCAATTACTGATGAACGTGATCAGTTATCAGTGAAGGACAGCACACAAAATTTACAGCCCTTCAAACTGTGTCATTATTAAAAACTCTGAGTGTGTGTGTGTGTGTGTGTTGTGCGTCACTCTGAGACCTGCAGATCTGATCACACTCGTCTTCTTATATAAGAGCTGAAGAGGAAAGTGAAGCCTCCTCAACTCTTCCTCTGCTCTCTGTTGGCCTGTTTGAAGCCTTATGTAACTGAGTCTGCAGTGCTGCTGCGCACACACAACACACACACACACACACAACCACACACGGTGCTGATAACAAGATGTAACTGTGGTCTGAAGCACCTGCACGTGTGTTTTTACATGATTACAGATCAGATTAATGAAGAATCCAAAGATTCACTGAGGTTTTTAGTATTTTTATTCTTTAAATGACTCCAGTTGTTGATTATCTGTAGAATCAGCTGATTAATCAGATCGATCAGAGCCTGAAGGTCAAACTGAACCTGAAACACATCAGCTGTCTGTCAGAGGTTGGAAGTAACTAAGTACAAATACTTAGTTTCTGTACTTCAGTAGAGTTCTCAGGTATAGAGTTTTTATTTTTCTGACATCTGATCACAAATATCTGAACTTTCTCCTCCTCACATTTTATAAACAGACTCGTTACTTTAGTTTTAATGACTCTGAGGTGAATTATTGATTATTGTTATTTTGCATCATTGTGCGCCGCCTTCAGACATCAAGACTGATTTCAACCTGAATGAAACAATAAGACACAGAAAAGACGATTCACTGGTGGATCCATCAGAGTTTATCACACAGGACAGACGGGACGAGACGGAGACGAGAGGACAATCAAAGACAAAAACAACATAAAAGATGTAACAATACGAAAATGACGTAAAAAACATAACAAGATGAAAACAACGTAAAATCATTAACGAGATGATAATAAATGTAAAAGACGAGATGAAAAACAGCGACTTAACTTTATTGTAGCGAGCAGAAATAACTCATCAGTGATCTGAATCAGCTGTTCTGTCTCAGACTTTTAATGAAGGAGCAGAATTTATTTTATTTTACAAGTATTTCATTGAGTTAATAAAGATCTTGATTTTTCTCTGGTCCTTTTGCAGACACATTTTTTTCCCTGTGAGATATTTTTAAGTTGATTTGAGACTCTGCCGTTGTAAATATTACTGCTGTTGATCTGCAAACAATGTTTAGTTATGTTTAAAATATTTCACTTCAATCCTGTTCAGAATTTATTGTTTTTATGATATAATCTATTTTTTTTTTTTAAAAAGAAAATTATTTAGTAATAAAAAATAAACAAAACGTTCAGCAGAGTGTTAACCTGATTCAAAACAATAAAAAATATTATAACATATTTTACTAAATTCAAGTACTTGGTAAATAATTATATTTTAGGTTTGCAGGCTGTGAAGTTGACGTTCTAAGTGGTGATAAAAAGTCTTAACTGTAACTTTGAGAACCCTGGAGGAACCCTGTATTTAAGATAAGTTCCTAACTCCTAAATCAGATGGTGTCATTGGTTCTATGTTCTCCGTCTCAGCAGCAGGTTTATTTGCTCTTCCCGTCTCCTCGCTCATCACGGGGCCTTTAAAGTTATCCAGCCTGGATTTGTGTTGCTTAGCAACCGCTCCGAAGTGAGAGAGAGGTGCTGAGAGTTTTGCTGCATTTCCATTTTTATCAGCGGGGGTTTGTGAACCAGGAGTCCTGCAGAGTGTGTGTGTGTGTGTGTGTTAAATCACACCTGCAGAACCACAGAGAACCTCAGAAAACAACACCTGAGATTATTATTAAAGCTGCTGGAGACGATGACACACAAACTGTTTTTATAAAGACATAAAGTTCACTGTGATGTCATCGTTCATATAAACAAACAGTTAAATCCTGTTCAGATACTGAGTTTACACATCAACAGTTTGTGAAATTCTCTCTACATTTCAACTATTTCAGGAATTAACTGAGGAAATCAGTTAACAAGAGATAAATAAATAAATAAATAAAATACTCAGAAGCTGTAAAAAAATAAATTGGGTTGATGTGATACTGAAAACTCACAACATCTCCAACAACAAAAATACACAAAACAACAGAAATGATCCATAAAATGAACACAAAATAAACAGTTAGCTTAGCTACGTCAAAGGAGAGATTTACATGCATGTTGTTAGCTAACAAGCTAGTCAGCAGTTCATCCAGAGTGTTTGGTTGAGTTCTCGTCTGGTAAGCTAACAGTACCTGCAGCGTGGAAAAACAACAACTGGTGTTTGTAACATGTGTTAGCATTAGCACGATGTGAATGAAACTGAGTGGGGTCTAACTTGATGCTAACGTTAAATATTAACCAGCTAACGTGGTGTGAAACGTTAGCGTGTTGTATAAAGTGATGTTGTGTTTGTTTCTGTGTTCGACTGAGAGGAAAAGACAAACAAATATTGAAGTAAAAATAAAGAGAAATACATTTTTAGATTTTGCATATTATCTACATCTGTAATAAGACTCATTGTAACTAATAGTAATAATAATATAAAACTGTTTACCTTTATATTTTATTATTTACCATGAAAATCTGATACTGTAACAACCCTCATCTGCTGGTGAGGACAGTAAATGTATGTTTAGCCAGAATCAGTTGTGCATCATGTTTTGGACTGATATACAGGATTTTATTTAAATATGAGCATGTATTTATTTCATTTATTCATTATTCATTTATTCATTCATTCATTCATTCATTTACCTTATTTGTGTATCTGCACAATAATGCATTGTGTTTCGGAGCTGCAGGGATGTTTGTCTGTGTCATGTTGCAAAAAAAAAAGACATTTTTCATAATTTTCTGACATTTTACAGACCAATAATTGCTGATTAGATCAAATATAATGTGATTAGTTGCAGACTCTGTGTGCAGCTGCTCAGCGTGCAGGTTCAACAACACACCTGTCCTGCAGTCAGGAAACAGTTAACACATCACGTCATCAGGCTCATTGTGTATTCATGTCCTGGCCTGTGTGTGTCTGTGTGTCCGTCTGCAGCGTGTAGTGACGTCGCTCTGCATCACACCGAGAGACAAAGAGAGACGAGAGAGACGAGCTGCTGCTGCTGAGGAGGAAATATAGGACACCAGGAGGAGGAAGAGGAGGAAGAGGAGGTCTGCAGTTAAACCAGAGACACAGAGCAGAGCTGCAACATCTGCATCTCCTCTACACCAGGTATTTATTACTCTGTGTGTGGTGTGTGGGTGTTGTTTTGTGTGTGTGTGTGTGGTGTGTGGTGTGTAGCAGCAACACAGAGACAACACACACACACACACACACACACACACACACACACACACACACACAAAGAGGAAGATGATTTAACGGAGGACGAACACAGAGGAAGGTCACTGAGAGGGAACAGACGTGTCACAGAGCTGCAGAGACCGATATCAGCTGATTACACCTCAGAGTAACTGAGTACTTCTACTCAACTACTCTACTCAAGTATAATTTGAATATTACTATTTACTTCTACTGCATCACATCTCAGAGAGAAATCCTGTACTTTGATTTGATAGATTCAGTTACTTTGAAGATACAGATTGTAATAGATTATTTTTAACAAGACGAAAAAGACACAAGTCAAAAAATGACGTTAACTAGAACAAAAGAGTATTAAGATCGGAAAAGGTATAAAAGACGAAAAAGACATAACAAGCTAACAACATCGTAACAGAACGAAAAACACAGTGAAGGACACAACCAGACGAAAAACAACGTAAAAGATGACAAAGACTTAAGAAGACAAAAAAGTCTTTACAGGACTAAAAACAACGTAAAAGACATAACTAGATGAAAAAGATGGAACAAGACAGAAAACAACGTAAAAGACACAAGACCAAAAAAGAAACAAAACAAAAAGGACGTAAAACGATGATGCATCTTTTTCATCTGGTTATAAGACAAAACGACGTAACAAGATGAAAAAGACATAACAAGACAAAAAACATAAAGACATTTAAAAAAAGACATAACAAGACAAAAAAACTATTTAAAAGATGTGAAAAGACGTAAAACAACCTGAAAGACAAAATCAAAACATGACAATCAAGACTTTAGCCAAAAACACAACGTAAAAGATGTAAAAAGACAAAACAAACAAGAGACAAAAGCTCAACCAGAGAAAAGGACAGAGACAGTCAGTAGAAATGTCCTTCAGAGACTTTTTATACTCTGAGGATTCTTTTACTGCAGTAAACAAGTTGAATCAGTACTTTTACTTTTACTCAAGTATCAGTACTTGTACTGCAGTAAAGACAGAGAGGACTTTCTTCAGTCAAACAAACTGCATCCAGAGGACATTAAAACTTGTTCTTATAAAGTCTTAATATCGTCCTGAATCAGAGACAAAAACTACAAGACGCCTGTGGACATAAAAGTCAACTACGGCTCCCAGGGTGCATTTCACCGTCAAAACATCCAATCACAGAGCGTCACACTGTTATTCTAAAGATTTCACTGCTGATGAAACTGATAATGAGTTCATCATGAGAGTCTGTCTTCATCTCCATAGAAACAGCGGCTGAGGCTCATGGGTATTGTAGTCTTTACAGGCAGAAACAACAGTCTGATAGTTAGCTGTAATTATCCTTTAATCTCGTGTGTGTATCGGCCTCAGTATTGGCCTGTATGGTGCAGTATCAGTCTGTCGCAGTTCTTCCTCCTCCCTCCTCCCCCTCCTCCCCCCTCCTCCCCCCCTCTGTGTGTCCCTGCAGCCTTCAGTTGTGTCTGAGCTCCAGGAGGAGGAGGATGGAGGGGCTGCAGCGGCTCGGTCTGCCCGGAGCGTGAGGAGCCTTCCTGGGCTCCGTCTGCCTCGTCCTCCCCCCTCCTCACCCTCCTCACCCTCCTCACCCGCTCTGATCCTGCAGAGGGACTCTGCAGCAGCAGCAGCAGCGTCTCGCCTCCATCAGCTGGAAACATGGACGGACTCCGCCTGCCGCCCGTCATAGAGGAGGTCCTCGATCCGTCCGGTCAGTCTGATCACATTTTCTCTGTCTCATGATTGGTTCAAATCTTTCATGGTTTAATTAACTGATTAGTTCTGTTAATTATCAATAACTGACAGCTGGTGCTGCAGTTGGTCTAAACTAACAGAGACGGATGAAAAACATCAGAAATGATCTGAATTATAATCAGAATAAATTTATTTTCGTCACGTCTCAGTTCTTTATGAATAATAATTCTGGTCAAACACAAACAAAATGCTGTTTTCCTCAAAAACAAACAAATAAATGTTTGTGCAGTTCTCTGAATCAGTGATGAAAATATTATTATAATATTACAAATATTCCATCTAGTTTTACAGTAAAGTCAGTGCTGAACGACATATTTCCATCAGTGTATTTCAACGTACAAGAGACGTAACAGGACAAAAACAACATAAAAGATGTAACGAGAGTGTCACATTAGAACAAGTTGATGTTCTAGAAGTTCTAGAAAAGCAGCCACGCGTCACTTCCCTCAACTGCAACGCGTTTTGGGTGAAAACAAACGCTGTTAAAGTGACGCCGCCAAATTTTGAAGCCTGGTGTGATTCACACACATGTTGATGTTTGTGATGTAATAAGTTTATGGACGAATAAAACAGAAACAGTGACTTAAAAAGTGACATCAGCTGGAGTATTTATATGTCAGGATGTACCACCTCTGACCACTAGGTGGAGTCGTTCTTACATTGTGATGGAGGCAGATCTACGTTTTAACCCTTTTAATTGACCTTTTTACAGCTGACATCATCGAAGAGCTGCGCGCACATTTCGGCAACAGAAGTATGGTCTCCTCCAGTCATCCAGACCAGTTATCAAGCTGCAAAGGTTGAATTATACATTTTACCAGCACCAACATCACCAAAACATTTGTTTATTGAGTTTTATGATACTTCAGAACTGATATTCCAGTGGTCGATATAAGTTGTTCAAACTTCTGAAAGATTGTGACCGTTTCAGAGTATTGGTGGCGTCTATGGCTGCAAGTTATTAAACGTGTTGATTAGACTGAGAACACGATTCAAACTGCTGGTGTTTGCAGCGGCTCTTTGACAAGCTGCTGTGGTCCACCGTACTCCTGTTACCAAGATGCGCGCGCAGCTTTCTCATTGTTTACAAACTGTAAAAGGGTCAATAACAGAGCCCGCCTCCTCACCTGCAGACGTTCCACCAAAACAAGTTCCCTCTGATACTGTTTAGCAGGAGAACCATCGCTGCATCCTGAGCTTGGCGCCGCCCACAATGATTGTGATTGGTTTAGAGAAACACAAAGAAGTCAGAATGTTTTTCTCTCCGTGTGGAACCAGACCTCGGTTCTCCTGCAGCGGAGAACATCCACTGTATTTGTAACTTACATCTGAATTATTTTTCACATTTTTCTAATTAAATCAGATTCAAAGTCACATCAGTGATTCAGCAACTTTTGTCCCTGAAGGCAGCAGGTTTACTGTAACTGAGCAGGATGTGAGTCAGAAGAGACAGATCAAATCAATCATGATCAGTTGTCCTGATATGATCAGTCTGAGACAGGTGGAGATAAAACTGAAGGTTAGAAGGTTTGGAGAGGAGTGAGAGGAACAGACGAGAGGAGGAGGATGGTGATGAAGATGATGATGATGAATGATGATGATGGATAGATGAAGAAGATGAGGAGGAGAATGATGAAGATGATGATGATGAAGATGATGATGATGATGAAGATGAGGAGGAGGATGATGAAGAGATGATGATGATGAGATGATGATAGAATGAGATGAGGAGGATGATGATGAAGATGATGATGATGATGATGATGATGATGATAGATGAGGAGGAGGATGATGAGATGATGATGAAGATGATGAGATGATGATGATGAGATGAGGATGAGATGGTGATGATGATGAGATGAAGATGAGGATGATGATGGTGATGATGATGAAGATGATGAGGATGATGATTATGAAGATGATGATGAAGATGATGATGATGATGACAATGATGATGATGATGATGATGAAGATGACGGTGGTGATGATGATGATGAAGATGATGAAGATGATGGTGGTGATGATGATGATGATGATGAAGATGAGGAGAATGATGAAGATGATGATGATGATGAAGATGAGGAGGATGATGAGATGAGATGATGATGATGATGATGAAGATGAGGATGATGATGGTGATGATGATGATGATGAAGATGAGGATGATGAAGATGAGGATGATGGATGGTGATGATGATGATGATGAGGATGATGATGATGATGATGATGGTGGTGACGATGATGATGATGATTATGAAGATGTGGATGATGATGGGTGATGAATGATGATGATGATGATGATATGATGTGATGAAGATGGATGATGATGATGATGATGATGATGATGATGATGATGATGATGATGATGATGATGATGAAGATGATGGATGATGATGATTATGAAGATGATGATGAGATGATGAGTGACTGATGATGAGATGATGATGATGATGTGTTGGTGGTGGTGATGATGATGATGATGATGATGATGATGATGATGAAGATGAAGATGATGGTGGTGGTGATGATGATGGTGATGATGAAGATGATGATGATGATACAGTTCTTACTGAATCACCTCTTCATCAATGATGCTGTCACTGCCTGGATGTTGATTGGCTGCCTGCCAGGAGACTGAACCAATCAATAGAGTGAGAGGAGCAGAAGAACATCAGCTGACAAACATGATCAATACATCTGATTATTAGTGATGTCAGCAGAGTGATCGATGACGTTTCTCACTGATCAGTTAGAGGATGAAGAGTTTTGATCAGCAGGCCGACAGATCAAACTGATCATTTAATTATAGATACATTGATCTGTTTTACATTAAAGGAACCTCCTGAGTGGGTTCTAGATAAAACCCTGAGAATATAAAAGGGTTCTCAGTAGAACCTCCTGTATGCGTTTTAGATAAAACCCTTAGAATATATAAAAGTTTTCGGCAGAACCCGTTGGGCGGGTTCTTGTTAGAAGGTGGAACAGCTCTGGATAAATGCCCCAGAGAGGGTTCTGGGTGGAACCATTTCACCACAGAAGGGTTCTCTGTGAACCTCTCAGATGGTTCTAAGTGTAACCCTTTATGTTGGATTGTAGGTAGAACTATCTGAGAGGGTTCCACCAGGAGCCAAAAAGGGTTCTCCTATGGGGACAAGCAGAAGAACCCTTTATGGTTCTAGTTCTCAGAGTGTAGTTCTGCCTGTTTTAAACATGGAAATCAGGTAAAATGTTGAAAACTGTTTAAAATGTGAGTGAGCTCTGAAATCAATACATTTATTGATCATATTTTGCATCATTAATGTGAATCTGCAGAGAAACTTTAGTTATCAGATCATTTATCAGATAAATGTAGTAAAACAAATATTTTCCTCTGTCGAGGAGGAAAAGAAGAAAGAACTGCAGTACTCGAGTAAATGTACTTAGTTACTTTCCACGGTTGTGTTTTGACCTGTAAAATACTGTGACTCCGCCCCTGACGTGTTGTTCTCCTGCTGGTGGAGGAGCTTGTGGATACAGAGGTGGTGGTGAGGAGGAGGAGGAGGAGGAGGAGGAGAGGAAGGATCTATTTTTAGATGCAGTGATGACGACAGACAGGATGAAGGATGACAGCAGGAGGCATGATGGGAAGTTTCATCCAGTCACCTCAGTGGTCACATCAACAACAGAAATAATGAAATAAATCTTATTTTCCTACATTCAGATTCATGTTAGTGATGAAATAAAACATCATCATCTTCATCACCTTTAACAGCTGATCATCTGACATGTGACGTTTTCACCTGGTTGTCTCGTTATCATCAGAGCAGCAGAGAAATCAAATATCAAATATAAAAATCTGCTCAGTAACAAAACTGTGTGTGTGTGTTTGACTCAACATGTGAACACGTGTCAGACAAAACGGAAATACATCATTTATACACGTCATTCATATGTTTCATTATCTTACACAGAAATAAACATAAACATCAAATAATGTTATTTATTCAAAGATTTCTGAGACTTTTATCACAAAATTCACACAAATAAATAAAAATATTTATAAAGACTGTTTATAAATGTGGTTATATGATATTGCAGGTGCACACTGTGTTAATATCAGGTGTTGATGTATCTCCATATTTAATCTCAGTATTTGTTTTCTCCTCCTCCTCCTCCTCCTCCTCCTCTGCAGACGAGCTGTGTGAGCTGAAGGAGGAGAAGCCGATCATGTTGGCAGACACTCTGACGGCCAAAGAGCGGGAGTCTCTGGAGGAGAAGGAGGAGCCGGTGGGAGACGGAGAGAAGGGCCAGCAGGAGGAGGAGAAGGAGGTGACGGAGGAGAAAGAGGAAGAGGAGGAGGAGGAGCTGGAAGGAGGAGTGAAGGATGAAGAGGAGGAGGTGGAGGAGCTGAGAGCTCAGGTGATCCAGCTGCTGCTGGAGCTGGAGGAGACCAGGGAGGTTTCACAGAGACACGAGGAGAGCTTCCTTGAGCTGCAGGGTCAGTAACAAAGTTACACCAAAGTAACTTAAGTACTAAAGTAACTTAGAGTATATACGTCTACTCTGCTACATCTCAGAGGAAAATGCAGTTTTTACTTGTAGCAGAGTATTTTCAGTATTTTAATACTTTTACTGAAGAATCTGAATATTTATTTCATCACTGTTGGTATAAATACATTAAAAATCATATTTTCATTAAACAATAAAACACAAAAAGCTTCTTCAGTCTGTTTCTTCTTCTCTGATCTCAGGTCTGTTAGAAGACGAGCGACTGGCGAGCGCCCACCAGGCCGAGAGTTTCACCAGACAGATCCAGAGACTGCAAGGTAACACACACATATTACAAATGTTCACAATTTAAATAGACGAGATCCTCTCCTGACAACTGATCTCTGATCCTCAAAATTACATATTTACAACTTTATTTCTCTTCATGCCTCAAAATCACTTTGCCTCAGTAAGTATGCACGCATCTGAGAACGTGCACAGATCTGTGCATACTTATGAATACCTATGAATACCTATGAATACTTATGAATACTTATGAATACTTATGCATGACTGTCTTTACTTTGTTAAAAGTACCCTCCTCTCCCCTCGAGATCCACAAGAGCAAAGAAAATTTAGTCTTAAAGTACAAAAGGCATTTTTGAACTCGCCTGCTCGTCCTTCAGCTCAGCTGCGGTCGGTCCAGGAAGAGATGGACAGCCTGGAGGAGGAGAAGGAGAGCGAGCTGGAGGAGGTACAGGAGGAGCTCCGCTCGGCCCAGGAGGAGGTGCTGATGCTGCAGCAGGCGGCCGAGGAGGCGGCGGCGGAGCGAGAGAACGACATCGCCTCCCTGCAGGAGGAGCTGTGTCGGCTGAGGGCGGAGCTGCAGCGACTCCATGCCACGGCGCAGGAGTACGAGCTGGAGATCACCACGCTGAGAGCCGAGATCAGCATGAAGAGTCAGAACAACGACACTCGCACACGCACAGGTAACACACACGTTCTTCAATAAGTGATCAATCTGAGAGTAGATTTTCCACTAATCAATAAGTTGTTTGCTCCATAAAATGTCAGAAGAGTAAAGAAAAGAAACCAGGAATCTGATATTTTAATAATCCCCCAGATGATCCTGATCAGTCCAGTGTTCAGTGACTGCAGCTCTGTGTTCACTGTGATGCTCTGAGTCAGTGAAGGTCTCCTGTTTGCAGCCTGTACTGCCCTCTAGTGTCTGAACGGTCAAACATGTGTTTGGCTGCAGAATCACAGCTGTGCAGAGTTTTAGATCTCATAAAAGGATGTTGCATCTCAGAGTTTAAATTAACCCTGAAAACTGATGATTAGTGTTTTTTGTCATCCTTTAACTCCACGGGACAGACAGACAGAAGAGACACTGATGGAGTGTTTTAATTCACAGCCTCAGAAGCAGATAAATCTGTTCGCGCATGTTGTTTCAGAGAGAAGATTTACACTCTTCAGTCTCTCAGCAATAATTAAAGTGATGAATGAGATTCAGTTGTTGCCTTTTAGTGAATCAGAATCAGCACATGTGGTGAAACTACAGACTGACAACGTGTCATTTATCCTTTGAACCAAACTGGAAACTTTGACTCTGTTTGGTCTCATAATGTGTCGCCTTTCAGAACAGAAGAAAGAAAACATCCAAAATACACATTTATGTGTTTATTGAACTACAGTTAGTCTGTTTGTGTCTGCAGATTTATCCTAAATTCATCAAAGGTTAGCATTAGATAACACCTCATGTTCACATTAAAGCATCAAATTTCAGAAAACTTGTAATGCAGAAAGTTTCAGGGAAGTTTCATGATGATAATTATGAGGTTTTACCTTTGTAGTGTCCTACTAAATGTATAGAATTTTACAATTAATATCTTTAAGCCTGTTTTTTTCCACTTCGTTATCAGTTACATGCAACAAACTTTCCGGTTTCACTCCTGTCTGTATTCTTAATGTTTGTACAGAGGAGGTTGTTCATCACGGTCTGATTTATAGAACATTTTAATCCTAAAAACAAGACAAAACTTTGTTTTTTGAATGGCTGTTGACAGTATTTTCTGATTTATGAAGTGATGAAAAAGTTTTTCTCTGTAAAAAACCTTCAACAAAATAAAACAAGAATTTTTAACTTCTGTTCTCAATATTTCTGCAAAACGGCACATTGTCAGTTGGATAATACATCATTTGTATATTCAAACACCAAACTTGAGAAAACTAATTCATTAAATAATTTAAAAAATATTAATATTGATATAAGTAGTCAGCTGGGGAAGTTTGTGCTCCTTCATGTTAAAAATCAAAGTGTTTATCTCCTGCATGGAGGGAAAAGCACAAACCAAACTCCTTAATGATCTGATATTAAAATCCGTTTGTGTGTTCAGGTGAGGTGACTCAGCTGCAGGACGAGTTCATCTCTCTGACAGACGAACGTCAGAGTCTGAGGAGCAACAACAAAGAGTTGAGCAACAAAGTGGAGCAACTGCAGCAGCAACGAGACACGTGGGTGGTCCGACCAAACTCTATAATGTTATTATCACTTTAACAAAACTGTTGCTGCTTAAAATGTAAAGATGTTCAGTGTAGTTCTGTATTGTGAGTGAAAACAAGCACCTACACCTTGTTGTGACCTGATTTCTTGTGACCGACAGATGTGATGATGTGTACCTGGCAGTCAGAGCGCAGGGCGACAATAAGTGTGAGCAGGACGAGCAGGTGAAGGCCGACTCTTACATCACTCTGTCTCAATCGGGTCCTGAACGCCAGAAGAGACCTGCAGATGATCTAGTCTGTAGCTCGGAGGTCGACGTCCTGAAGGTCCAACTGAGACAAGCTGAGGAGACGGCAGACAGGGTCCAGAGAGAGGTAACAACAACTGCAGCAGCAGCTATCATCACCAAACTGTCCTCAGTTTACCAACATATTCACCCAATATTTTATCCCTGTGTACTTTCAGCCAGCCCTGCTGCTGACCAGGCACTTACTCTTACTTTAAATGATTTCAACAGAAATAAAACAACCAACCAACCAGAGTAGGATCTTGCCAAGAAATGCAGTGGAATCTATGATAATAACACGTTCAGCTAAATTGTATTTTGTAGTAATTCGTGCTAAAATATGACTAATTAGGAACTAGAAATAGAGGCCTGTCTCTAATACAAGCCTGCTTCAAATAAAGGCCTGTTACATTCTGCAGTTAAGGGAAATAAAGGCCCCGGCCACTGAGGAAATATGGTAAAATTTTCAGTGCTCTCTGGTGGACAAACTACGAAACAGCAATACTGTTTCTAAATTGCTGGAAATGCATCTTTAGCATCTCGATACTGCAATGTAATGCTGCAATTTTAGCCAGTACATTGGCCTCATTGATTTATCAGTTTAGCTCCACTTTGACCCCGCCTTTCTTTCTGTCAGTGTGATGGTTTGAAGGGTGAACTGGTGGAGCTGCAGCAGCTGTACGACAGCAGCCAGCGAGAGCGAGCGGCGCTCGAGCAGGAGCTGCAGCGCTGCAAGGCCGAGCTACAGAAACTGATGGGCAGGAAGTCACAGGTGAGAGGACAAAGGTTAACGGCTCAGGTTCTCTGGAAAATAGGAGGGAGTGTTGTTCTACTCACCTTTTATTACAGTTGAAACTAAATTTCTTCCTGCATCAAAATCTGTTTTATTGGCTAAAACTTTCTCGGTCAAGTTGGCACATCAGTGTGCTTGGTATCAGGTAACAGTGCCTGCACAAGAAATACAGCTTGGGGTTAAAAGTTTTGAGACAAGAAATGTCAATAAGGTTTGACATTTCTCTCAAACTGAAGGGTGAACATAATTGTGTGACAAAAAGGTAAGTGTGACGCAGTATACACATGAAAAAATCTCTACCAACACAAACCTGTTTGCTGATATTCTTCAAACCCATGATTTTCACCATGAAGTCTGTCCGTCCGTACTGTATGCATGTGGGTCGATAACAGCTTGGCTGAAACACTCTCTGGATGCCTCATCCGTCATTTTGCTTTCTGGTTTGCAGTGGGTACAGCTCTGCTCATGTTGCTGGTTTTTTAAGCGTTGTGTTGTGAGCTTCCTCTTAACATCTGTCACTACTGGGCAGTTTGTTTTTTGTCAAAGCAGTCATCTGTTTGTTTCTACTTCTGCTCAATTTACTGCTTCCTCCGCACAGCCTTCAGAAAGGGTCTAAATTAGAAGTTTATTCAACTGTCAAGTGATAAAAAACAAGGAAGTTTTCCAGTCAAGGCTGATTGGCTGATAATGTATCATGTGTGGAACATCTTCTTAAAGACAGTCCACCCTCCAGAGGTGTGGACTGGAGTCACAAAATCCATGACAGACTCGACAGGTCAAAGTCAAAAAGCACTAGCAACTCAATTTTGACTTAACCACCAATCATGTGTGACTTCACTTTGACTTGAGGCCTCCATGCCAGTCCCAAAGTAGGGGAGTCTTGGTATCAACTTGACTTTAGATGAGACATGGGGCTTGACTGTCAAGACTCTACTATGGCATCATGACTTTACAAAACTCTACGAGTGTGACTTGGGAGTTGGCTTGGGATTTGATTTGGTGTTAAGGGTTATTCCTGGACAGGAGAGTCAGTACTTGTAATTGGCACTGCCAATTTTGCCTTGAAACTGGACTTTAGACTTATCTCTTTGTGACTTCACTTGGAAGTGGACTTGCCTGCTTAGACTTGACTGGCTAGACTTTGGACCTGTACCTTTGAACTTTTGGAACTTTCTTGACCTGGAACTTGAGATTGGATGTGAGACTTGCCTGCCTGAGACTTGACTTGGTACTTAACTTTACAGATTTGATATATTACCCAACTTGACTTTGGACTGGTATTTAGATTCAGCTTGAGCCTTACCTGTCTTGATGTGTCATGGGACTTTGGACGTGCCTTTCTGAGATTTTACTTGGAACTAGACTTCTTTGGACTGCCTTTCTGAGATTTTACTTGGAACTAGACTTGAGATTTGACTTGAGACTCACCTGTCTTGATGTGGGAATGGGACTTGTCTTAGGACTTTGGACTTGCCTTTCTGAGACTTGGGACTTGGGACTGGTATGTAGGATTGAATTTGAGACTGGCCAGTGTTGGTGTGGGAGTGGGACTTGGGACTTTGGACTTACCTTTCTAAGTTTTGACTAGGACTAGGTACAGGACCAGAGATTCCACTTCAGACTTGTCTGTCTCATTGTGGATATGGAACTTGTCTTGGGACTTTGCCTTTCTGAGATTTACTTTGGAACTGGACTTGACAGTCAACTTGAGACTCACCTGTCAAGATGTTGGAGTGGGCCTTACCTTGGGACTTGACATGGGACTTGAGTTTCGTGATTTGGGATTTGTCATGGAACTTTGGTCTTTCTTTTCTGAAATTTGACTTGGGATTGGATTTAAGATTTGACTCACTTGTCTTGATGTGCGACCTACCTTGGAGCTTGACATGGAACTTCAAGGTCTTGAGACTAAACTGGGTATATTTCTGTCTCGACATGTAGTGACTTGGTCCCACCTCTGCTCCTCTCCATTCTATCATTCACTGACATTCTTGTACTCCATAGTTATAGTTTACCTTGTGGTTAAATCTTTAACCGTTACCCACACTGCAGTGCTGCTGATGCTCTCGAGTTGACTGTAAAAGCAGCACTTCAGAGTGTTGGCAGAGATCTTTAAATGACAAGATGTAGATGTTTTTAATTTGATTCTGGTGGTGTAAAATTGCTACCAAAGCTCTCCATCTTGTCTTTAACCATCTTTGATGTCGTTCTCTAATCGCCTGCTCTTTCTGTGTCCTCCCTTTCCTTCATTGTCATGATCTTCTGATCACCATCACCTTGTTTCACATGAACTTTACACAACTAACAATATCAAATTCTGTGTAAATTTGATGGCTGTTGATGTTCAACCTACCTGCCTATCAACCTGTTTCTCTTTCCTTTTTCTATCCATTATTTTATCTCTCTCTTCTTGTTTTTTGTTCGCTCCACGCTCGCTTTTCTTCCCGACACATTCTGACTTTATTATTCTGATTATTTTATGGTTTTATTTTCTCTTACCACACCCCTCTCTCCATGCCTCCCTACACTCCTACCTTTTGTCTTTTTCCCAGAACTGCACTCGTCCGTCAGAGCCCCCTGTTCTCTCCATCCCCTTCATAGGAATGATTGTAATAGTGGCCTTGATTTGGTGCTGGTGGGAGGAGCTGGCGTCCTAGAGGGGACCAGGTATGGCCACGCCCTTCTTTCTCTACCAGACGCTCTGCTTCTTTTAGCATCCGAGAGTGGCTGAATGGAGGAGTTACAGCCAAGCTAACTGACTCTATGTAGCTGTTTCTGTCCTCTTTAAATGGGACCACTGCGACTGATTTTTCTGTCTTTAATGTGTGAAGTTAAAGTTTCACCACAGATAGATGAGCATATTTCGAATAAAGGCCTCAGGGTACTTAAAACGAAGTAGTTCATCTGATGTGGTCCAACAAAACTCAGGTCCAAGTGTTTCTCTATGTTGTGAATGTTCAAACCTGCAGTCATTCCCTCTTCTAGTTGTGTCTCACTGCGCAACTGATGTCGCTTGAACAACTTTGTGTCTTTTGCATCTTTGTTGTCTCGAAACACCCTGACCACCTAGTCATCAGTAGTGTCACATCAAAGGTTGTTCCGATACCATTCACAGTATTGGAAATGCCTCTGTACGTGTGTATCATGTTAAAATATCACGTAATTTATTAGCCACAATGTGGACCAGCTACTTCCCAGCAGCGTCCTGTAAAAATGGTATCACAACATCTCTACCCCCCACAGCTGACCAATCACCAAACCTTGATCTCCTCCTAAAACCTTACCAAGTAGTTTTGGTCCCATAACCTACATTTTCATAGCATTCACCACATCTTCCACCTCCCATGACTTCCTAAGGTCCATTAGGCCTGTGGCTGCCGGCACTGTCCCACAGTCATATTTTGTGTTGGGAGTCATGAGATATTTTTGGACCAAACAGTTTTGGAGACTCTTTGAAGAGGAACTACCCACTCCCAGAACTACACTGCTTGACAGACTTTTTTTAATCTTTGTATTCGCATCACCAATAGGAACCTTAAAGTGACACAAGCTGGTCGGCCGTTGGTAGAGCAACGTCACTTCTGTGCAACACACAACCACAACGCGTTAAGAGAATGTAGTTGAAAAAGCGAGAAGATGGGGAGTGAAAAAGTGAAAACTCATTCGGCAGTTGGCAGCACTTCCTGTTCTTCACACTGAGGCAGAGAGAATACAGCACTACAGATGAATAATTAAATTTAACGTGAGGTTATTGCAGCATTGCCCAGTCCTGGTCCTTGGGGCCCACTGCCCTGCATGGTTTAGATGTTTCCCTGCTCCAACACACCCAATTCAAATGAACAGGTCGTTATCAGGCTTCTGCAGAGGCTTGATGATGAGCTGATTATTTGAATTAGGTGGTGTTGAAACAGGGAAACATCTAAAACTTGCAGGGCAGCGGGCCCCAAGGACCAAGATTGGGAAACACTGGGTTATTTTTGCTTTACTTTACCAGGAACTGTTTTCTTTATATGTTTATAAGTGTACAAGGAGCCTCTTACCTTATGTTGAGGTTTACACTGGAGCTGCAGCCCCTACAATAGTTCTGAGAACAATGGAAAAGTTCCTCTGATCTGAAAACACCTTTTGGTAACCAACCTATTCTGTTGTTTAGGTACAAAGACGTGGTGACCAGACCACACCATGTGTATCACTGAGGTCTAATAAACATGATAATGTGTTTCCTTCCTCCTAAAATATTTGTAAAGCTGATTTTCAGAAGACTCTGAAACCTGAGTAGTTTTGCAGTCTGATTCACTGCCTTTGTTTCTGGGTTTCTTGGCTTGTTGCTTTCATCATCTTGAGATCAGTGTAGAAAATCATTGGCAAGACTGTGTTGCAGCGTATAGACGTCCTCTTGTAGACGTGACACTAACAAATCGAGGGCTTGATCTTAAAAACATTGTTATATCAAGCTACAACTGGGAAAAAAACTGCACAGGGAACCTTTAAAAGACGTGAAACAAACACTTGGGAAAAAAATCCCAACTCATATCATGTCCCCAGGTAGTTCTAGTCCACTTTAATGTTTTAACTTTGTGACTTGTGTCTTTGAGCGTGCTGTTATGGCCCTCTCCTGCTGTCAGCTCTACAGAAACATGTGAAATCGATATAGTTTTGGGGCAGAGTGGTGGAGCGAGTCTGACAGTGCGAGCCAGTCAGGAGGGTTGTGTGGTCAGAGAGTGTGTGGATGTGGTGAGAGGCTGTCAGTCATCACTGAAGGGATCAACTTACAGGGTAACTTCAACATGACATGTCTGCTAAAAACACACACACACACACACACACACACATACACAGAACCACTGTGCTTAAGTGTGTATGGAAGCTTATTACTGTCAGAAAACATCATTCTGACTTAAGACGAGTCATATTTATGAGATATTATGTCAACGTGTTAACTTACTTTGTCAATTATATTTGAAGTCCTATTTGAGACATTTATTAGACCTGGATACTAAATCAGTGTTTGGAAAACGTCATAAATAAAACAGATCTTTTTATATATTCATTTCCACTGTTTATTTTTGACAATTGTACGTGAACATTTTTGAAAAGCTGACAGTAATAAAGACAGTAATCTTTATTTTACCAATGTTTTGAACAAAAACCCAATGGTCCGACAGCCCATTATCCTGAAAACAAAGGCCCATTCCTCTGAAAATGTCAGCCTGGTATAACTTCTCTAACAAATTTAACTTCCACAGTCTTTTCCTAAACCTAACAAAGTTCTATTTTTTGTGTATTTTTGGAACAATGGGCCTTCGGAATGTTGGGTGTTTGTTTTTAGAAAAATGGGCTGTCTTCATCTTTCAGACTATTTGGGGTTTCCAGATGAAGAACCATCGGAGCCTTGGGCAGTCCCCCTTTAAATGTATCCATCGTGTTGTGTTAGTGTAGACTTGTCTAAAACTTTTTTGTTAACCGTGTTTTTCTTCGTGTCAGTCGTCTGATCTTTGTTTAAATTATCTCCTGACATCCTTTCATCTCTTTCTCAGCAGAGTGACACTGAAGGCTGGAACCTGGCGGTGGCAGCGGTTGCCGTGGCAGCCATTGTAGTTCTGGTCATTCCCAGCTTCATCAGGGCCTGAGGACTATGCAGGAAGTGACCTCTCTGGGAATTCTGGGATTGTGGGATCGCCATCACCCATCCAGCGCTGCCCTCATACATGTTGCTTTCCTGATGTCTGCTTGTCGCATCGCTCTGTTTCTTGGGATGGCGCTGCCAAGACGTTTTCACCCGAACGCTACAGATGTCAGTGAGTTCTGGAGAGAAAAGCAATAAGATCGCTGAATTTACAAAGTCGTCCATGAAAACTCTCAACTCTTCCTGCAGCAGGTTGGTCGGTTGACTTGTTGATTGGCTGTGAGGTTTTCAGACGTCCACCATCATGATCCAAGTGTCCAACCAGAAATGGTCATTTTGCATATTTCAAAAGTTTTCCATCGTCTTCAAAAACAACTGGAGGTGGATCGCTGTAAACGGATTTCAGCTGGATGTACTGTTTCCTCCTGCCAGAGGACGCTGCTCAGCTCAGTCTGCAGTCGATGGTGGAAGAAGTACTTTGATTCTTTACTTAAATAAAAGCAGTAATAACAGAGTAAAAATACTCAGTTACATAGTCAAAGTCCTGCATTCAGTAATGTTACTTTAGTACAGACGTAGTATCAGCAAAATACACATCAAGTATCCAAATGAAAAAGTTCTTAAAATGCAGAATAGCCATAGAGTGTTGTATTATTATAATTATGATTATTATTATTATATATATCATATTTTTGAATTAATGCAGCACGCTAATGTTGCTGGCTGACGACATAAATGTGTCGTATTTTATTTGTTGACATATTTTCTGTGTAAAACTTAAAGTTGCAAACTAACAAGAAACTTCAGTTGTCAAATAAAAGTAGTGGAGTAAAGAGTAAAATATTTCTTTCAAAATGTGTCGGAGTAGACATAGCATATGTCACGTAGCATCGTACGTGAGTAAATGTACGTATTTATTTTCCTACACTGTTTACAGTAAACTGGGTTCTGCTGTGGTGAAATACTAAATGATTTTACTGTTAAAGAGATAAAACACAAACTGTTGAGTTTGACCAAGTTGTTAAAATCTGCAAATGTTTATTTGTATAATCTGAGATTTTTCCTTAATAGTTAGAGAGACCAAAATGTTTACCAGTTTAATATTTAAAATACAAGCAAATAAATTCTCAGATATTTTGTTCTTGAAAAATACAAAAGTCCACATCATCGTCCACTCTTTGGTTTTCCAAACTTTTTATGGAAAACAGGAAAATTAATTTTCTTTCAGTGAATCCAATAAAGTAAATGTAGCAAAATCAGTGTTTGTTTTCCACAGAAACTTGACCCGGTGCAGCCTGCAAAATTAAAACCACTAACGAAGCCGACGTGTTTGTTTCCACCCGTGAACGTCTGGTTTGGTTTAGTTTTTACTGAGCTGTTGATTCAATAACTGTCTCTTTGACATTATAACAGTCACCTGATTACGTTACTGTCAAAAATATCCGTTACTGCAGCTTTAATTCCACCAGGAAGAATCGACACAAGCAGCAGCTGCAGTGTTTGTGTTTGTGAATGAAAACCAGACTCTACTTTTGGTTCGTGACGGTGGACGGATGAAGTTTGAGAATCACCTGATTAGTTTATCAATGAAACTCTTTAGAGCTGCAACTTTACAACCTTTTTCATCATTTAGCAATTAATAGATCAATCATTTGGTTTGTAAAACCGAAAGTCCAGAAACTAAAAGTTGTTCCATTTATAAAAGCAAACATTTTGTACTGTTCCTTTATTAGTGATTATTCGATAATCAGTTTCAGCTCTAAAATTCTTTGCCTTATTTTAAAAGATTTTGCACTTGTTGAGTTACACTGACGACGGAGATTAACGGTAGCAGAATTTCATTGTGTAGTCTTTTTAATTAACTCTGCTTTAGTCCTGCGTAACGCTGTATATTATCTTATTACATGTTTGTCCTAAAAATACAGTTAATGTGGATTATTTAACAGTTTTGTAGCATGATAAAAACAGCAGATTATAAAAACTGACTTCAGTCATCTTTCTGTGACCTACTTCTCCCTTTACAGATGAATTTAAAGTCTGTATTTGTATGTTTGTAGAACCAAACAGGTCTAAAGAAGAATAATAGCACTTTTTTTAAACTTTAGGAAGCTGTTTGTTGGAGTTGAATCATTCTGATGACAGATTATATTTGTGTCTTTGACTGATTTCACTGTGCCAGTTTTAAGCTCAGATCGCACCAGAGTTGCTTTAAATGTTCGAGGGATATTTTTTGCACAGAAAATGCAACAGAGTCAGTTTATGATTTTGGAGATGGATGTTTTTTCTTGTTTTTTTTTTTTTTTTTTTTTTTGGGGGGGGGGGGGGGGGTGAAACAGCAGTATATGTTGTAGAAAATGTGTTGAGAATGTTATGAAAAGTAGTGTAACTGATACAGATGATATTTATTTAACATCTGAAAAATCGACACATGGTGAGAAAGTAAAGCTTCATTTAAAATATTTTAAATTGCTCACAGTTTAGCTCTTATTCAGCCCCATTTGGACAGGATTAGTAGAAAATATTTACCAGTAATTATTCTCATTGTTCCTGATGTTCCATTGAAGAAAAAATCCACATGGCAGAGATGACATTACAAATATAAAACAGTGACTAGAAGAGGACCAGGACCAGAGCCCTGTGGGACACCTCTATTATTGTTTTCTTGATCTGAAACCACATAACATCTGCTGCTTGACTTCGACCTCAAAGACGGTATTTAAATCCCTCATCAGACCACAAATAGCCCCAAAATAATTTGTTTTAAAATCCTGTCTGAATGTGGCTGTAGAGATGCCACGTCGATCAGATCTCAAACTCCAGACAAACTGTATAATGTTCTTTTGTTTATTGGCGGTGAATAAATCTCACCCACCGTCTTTTTTTTTAGTTGTTAAATGGATCCTGATTGATTCATGTTTACATTTAATTAGTGACCAAATAATGATAGAAAATATAATCAGACATTTAAAACAACTGTGATCCTGTTAGGTTGAACTTAAAGTTGAACTTAACTTTAAGTTCAGCTCTTATTTTTTTGTGATGCATGTGACCTTTCGCAAACAGTAACTTCAAAATAAAAGACATTCCATTTTAAATAGAAGCACCAGCAATGCGACACTGTTAAAAACATTTAAATATAAAACAAATCCTTCCCTCGTCGCTCTGTTTTACAAAATATCAGAAACTGAAAACAGACTGAACTGTGATGATGATATACGACGTGGCATTAATTTGACAGTCGGCCTTCAACAAACTCGACAAATTGAACCTAAAATAAGCTCATATTACAGTTATTTATTTAGTCTTTGATGATTAATTCATATATTGATTGTTGTTAATATCGGGACATTAATCAGGCTGTAACAGCTCCTGTACTGTTCTACGTCATAAACAGCATGTGACATTAATAGTTTATAGTTTTTGCATGACAGTTTGATGTGAAGTTATTTTAATTAATCTGATTATTACGGAGACAAACAGACGTTCTGTAAATAACGTGGCACCACGTTTGGCTCATTTAAACTGTACCTGACGAAGCAGCTGATATTTATTTTGTTTTCTGTGTAAAGTATGGAAGCCCATTTACACCAGGAAAATCATCATAACTTTAAAAATAGATTATAAAAGATGGTGGTGAGTCAAAACTCTAAGATATAAAGTCACGATTTTGATGTGAAGTCAAAGTTATGAGATAAAATTTTTACTTGCTTACTGCCCATTTCTGCTGAAAAAAGGAGGTAGTTCATAAAAATTAGGGATAATTAAAATAAAATATCAGTGAGGAGTCCAAATTATGAGTTGAAATTCTGACTTTTCATTTTGAGATATTGAGTCAAATATTGAGAAAAAAGTCAATATTTGGATTAAATCAGACGAGAATCAGTCACGTTTTTTCTTGCAAATTATGACTTTATATAATCTGAGCATATTAATTTGTTTTTTCTCATATCTAAAAAAATATATTTTTTAGTAAATTTACCACATTAATCCAAACGAAACTCTTTCTTGTAAATTTACTACAATTATCTATTTTAAAAACTCAAATTTACCACATTAATCTATAAAAAAAACAAGATTTTCTTGTAAGTTGACAATATTAATCTATTAAAAACATTTAATGTAAAAAAATTCTTGTAAATTTACGACAATTTTAAAAAAGTTCTCTTAAATTCACCACATTAACTCTAAAAAATTCTCATGAATTTACCACATTAATCTAAAATAGTATATTTTTCTTCTCATAACTTTATGATTTATGACAGCTCCGGCTCCAACACGCTGTCGTATAATTTTGATTGACTGAGTCAAACTTTTGACTTGACTATCTCATGATTATGACTTTAAAACTTTAAGTTTGACTTTATCGTAAAAATAATAGTAATAATTTTGATGTGCCATCTAATAATTTGGACTTATTAAATCTAAAGAATAACTTTAGTTTTATTTTATTCTAACTTTGACTTTGAGTATTAATGTTTTTTTAATCTATCTTGTTTTTTTGGCGTGTCTGGGCTTCCGTAGCTCGTTGTCGTCTTTACGTCGTGTCTCTGAACTCTTTCTCGTGTCTTGATGTCAATAACATGTCAGACGTGTGATTTAACATTTGATTTGTGACTTGACAGGACACAGTTTCTGTAAAATGTTGTAAAATGTGAACGTTTGTAGAAAAAGTGAGTTTTTTGGCAGCAGGTCTGAACGCTGACTGAATATTTCTTCATCAGATTGTTCTGATCTTTATTTTATTTCATTTGTCAGTAAAAACTCTGATTCTTCCTGGACGCTGCATGCGGGTACTCTGTACAAACTCTGTACTCATGTAGCTTTATTTTTATGAATATTCATGATTGATTAATTGATAAATAATTGTTTGTACTGTAACTGTACATAGAATCGTTCCACTTTGACTCTGAGTTGGTGCTCGTTTTAAACGTTATTTTTCAAACAGCTGATCAGACTAACGAGGTTCTGTCCAATAATGTAGCAGCAGAAACAGACTGAGGACGGACTGATCGTTGGTTTATTGATTATTGGTTTATTAATCTCTTCCAGTTGATATTTCTCTTCCAGTTTCAGAATCAATGCAGCTTCTTTTATTGTATGTTTTGATGATGGTGATCATCAAAAGTCATGATTATGATCATGATGATGTACCACATCAATCATAAAAAATCTTGGAAATTTACCACATTAATCTGAAAAACATTTTTCTGCAGTAAATTTACCTTCTTGCTCAGTTTCCCACAGATATCTCCCTAAAAATTCAGACCCAGTGTGGAAATAATCCCATAACGTTATTATTGTGACTGTCACCACGACTCTAAAACTATCTGATCAGTTTTCTACAAAAATCTCACTTGAAAATTCAGATTTTATTTCTTTAAATGTTTCCAAAAGGTCTCCAAGTCAGTACTGTCAAAGTTCTCTGAAGGTTCTAGTGTGCTTATTTGTGAAAGACCTCGACAGATGTTCCGCTTCTCATTTTTTACGACACAAGAACATTTGACTTGTGTTGGGAAAACTGTTCCTGGTGGAACTGTTGAAACGTTCTCCTAACCTCAAAGCACAGAGGTTCTCTGTGTCTTTGAGAACAATTTTAATATTTTCATATTTTTCCTCATAATGAACTAAATTAAGTTAAAAACCAGAGAAGAATGTGCAGATTATTTGGTTGTTTGTTGGGTGAAACCGTGACATCAGAAACCTGCATCGGTCCGTCCTCAGCGGCGTCCTGGCTAACGTTAGCTCAGTGTTGCATGTTAGATTTAGCAAATTAGCATATTTGCATGAAACTAGACGAGTAGCTTCAGATGCTGTAGCAGCCGTAGACGAGACTCTCTGAATATGACAGTGGTAGCATGAGCGCTGTAATCCAATTCTTCCATTAGTTACTTTTGACTGTTTGATTACTATTTTTGTATTAAAAAAAAAAAAAAAAGTCTGATGTTTAAAGATCTTTTTGTTGTCTGTTTTCCCCAGAGCTCAATGGTTCAGATCAGTTTCATCTCTGTGTGTTTACTTAGCTTAGCTTAGCTTAGCTTACCACAAAGACTGGAAACATAAGTAACTGTTAGCCAGTGCTAACTAGCATGTGTACTAATTCTAGCATAATTAGCGTTATGTTTGTATCAGAACATATCCTCCATCATGCTAGCTGTCTGTAGCTAGATAATCTCTGATAGCTACAAACTAGCCAGCATGTGTGATGGCTGGTGTAACATCAAGATGTGTCTAGCCTAGCTTAGCACAAAGAGTGAAAGCAGGGGGAAGTAGCTACGAACATATCACCCATTATGCTAGCTGTTTGTAGCTAGATGATTTACAGTAGCTCCAAACCAGCTAGCATATGTGATGTTATGGCTGTTCTTGTTACTGGTTAAATATCAAGGTGCATTTAGCCTAGCTTAGCACAAAGCCTGAAAGCAGAGGGAAACTGCTAGTTGTAGCCACAAAGGTTAGCAAATCAGTATTATGTTTTATTCATAGGCATATAGAAGCTGAACAATTTTTTGAAAGGCAACCTGTTATTTGCTAGCTATTTGTAGCAGGTTGATGTTATAGTAGTGATGCACAATTAATATAATCCCATATTAGCTGTTTCAACTTTAACAGTATACCAGGATATGTTTAATGTAGCTTAGCACAAAACTGGAAGCAGTTTAGCATGAAACTCCTAGCCACTGTTGCTACAAAACGGCTAGCATGATGATCCTTTTTTTGTAGAAATTTTTTATAGCTAGTTGACATTATGGTAGCTACAAGCATTTAGTCTGATGGGACACTTAGCATATCTGATGTCATTATAGCTGTTTGTAGCTAATCAGTAATTTGCTAGAATATCTTTAGCCTAGCTTAGCACAAAACTTGCAGAAGGGGAAACTGCTGGCCAACCTCCATAGAGAAATGTACAAAGGAGTAATTGTGGATTTAGCAGCAGTTAGCTTTGGAGCTATTTCTTTACCTACAACTGCTGCAAAGCTAGCAGTTTCCCCCTGTTTCCAGTTGTTGTGCTAAGCTAGGCTAACCACGGACTGGAGGCATAGAGATGAACCTGATATGACTCTGGAGAAGAACAACAGAGAACAAGATGTTTTCACAAAATGTCTGTTTTAAACTCCTCAGATTTTACTGTTCTGCTCGGTTGTTCCAGCTGCGTGTCTGTAGGTCGTCGGTCTCGTAGGTCGTCTGTAGGTCGTCTGTGGGTCGTCTGTGGGTCGTCTGTGGGCTTTGGCACTGTTGGTGTGTCTCTGTCAGGTATCAGGTGTGCTGCTGTATGAAATCTGCTGCATGTCGTCATCTGGTTGCTGTTTGTTCTGCTTCTGATTTAAATGACGGGTTCTTCTGTTCCTCTGTTCTTCTGTAAAGGATGGAACATTTAACTGTATCAGTGATGTTTCTGCACAAAATTCATGTCTGTTTGGATTTTTATTTTATTTTTGTGATGATTTTGTTAAAAGGGCCTGTACATTTTGTAAATGAACGGACTAATAAAAACTAGTTTATCCTTGTCTTTACTGTCCTCTGGACGTCTGTTTTTTTTATAGCACCACACTATGTTACTTTGTTACGTTATTTTATGATACATTACGTTACACTACCTTACTTTATGTTACATTATGTCCTGCTACATTATGTCGTTTTGTTACATTACACAACGTTACTTTATGTAACATCATGCTACGCTATGCTGTGTTACGTTACTTGATGTTATGCATTATATTACAGAGCTTAATTCATCTTGTGTGAACAAAATTAGAACCTTTGGACAACAAACATTTGTGTTTTCTTCCAGGTGAGTTTTAGTTTATCTGTGTGCTAATCTGCCGTTAGTTGTTAGCCTAACCAGAATCTTTTTTTCTCATTTGCCTCTCGGGGCTTCCGTACTTTTCTGTGCAGGTTTTGGAATCTCAGAGAACAAAAAACGGTAAAAAAACGCCAGTGAGAATTTGATGTAATTAAGTTGCTGAGTGATGACGATGATGAAGATGAAGATGAATGATGATGATGAAGATGATGATGATGATGAGAAGATGATGAATGATGACGATGATGATGAAGATGATGATGATGATGAAGATGACGATGAAAATGACAATGAAGATGACGATGATGCTGATGATGCAGATGATGATGACGATGAAGATGACGATGAAGATAATGACGATGATGATGCTGATAAGATGATGATTATGAAGATGACGATGAAGATGACGATGAAGATAATGACGATGATGATGATGAAGATGATGATGAATGATGATGGATGATGATGAAATGACGATGAAGATAATGATGAAGATGATGATGAAGAT